>JAACNH010004823.1:0-22612 GCA_019447015.1 Hymenochirus boettgeri | reverse complement strand
GGGAGGTAAGTAAGAGTTTGGGGGGCTTTCTGAAAAAAAAAATTATGCGGTTGGGGCTGGGGGACATGGGGGAGCAGCATGTTAAAAGTGAGTTCTAAGGGTGGACATACCCTTTAACACTGAAATTGTTTATTAAAATGGTTAATGTTCCCCTACACATTCCTTTGCTTTTCATACAAAAAAAACCTAAAGCAATGTTTGCAGTTTTATTTCTATCAAGCTCATAGTAAGTTTGGGGATTTTAAAGGGTATCTCCACTAATAATTTCGGAATCTAGATCCACATCGCGCATGCGCATAGAAGACAGTGTCTTCTATGTTTCTTACATTCTCTCTTGGCTCCTGTTTGTTCTATTGAAGAACGGGAGGTAAGGCACAGCTCCTTTACCTCCTGGTCTTCAAAAGAACTGGATTCCCAGAAGTCGATATTATTAGTGGAGATACCCTTTAACCTGTAACCTCATGGGCTGTGAGTTTTTAAAAGTGTATTATCCTGCTGAGCTACCAGAGATAATTTGAAGAACACACGTACATTAGGAAAAATTAACTTTTGTTGGCTCCTGATTGTTTTATTGAAAAACGGGTGTTAAGACACAGCTCATTTACCTCCATTTTTTCAATAACACTAATTGGCACAACTTGAGTTTCTCAGTGAAGATACCCTTTAAACATAACATGGAAGCCAAAATCTACTTCTTATATAAACATAAATGCAACTTACTAGAGAAGTATTTACAATGTTTAGATGCTATATGGATTATTTTATTGTTACAATAAAGCACCGTCCCATAAAGCCAACAGTGCTATATAAGCCTTTGTGAGTAAGGCAATTCTGTTGCATTTCACTAATTTGCTAAAAGTGTGCATTCCTTATAATATGACATAGAACATTCCTTTACAGCATATGTATCAGTTCAGTAAAGTGTCTGGTACTTAACACATTAGTTTTAAATGCATTTGGAATTATTTTATATTGTAGTACATCACTCTTCTGACATATTTCTTTCTCTCCTATCACAATAAACAGATGGCTTTTTATTTTAATTATAAAATGGTCACTTTCAGGGTTATTTTGTGATTTTGACAAAAACAGACAAAAAATGGAAATCACATGTGGAATTGCAAAGGATTGCAGCGCACACAGTGGGACCTTACTTCCCGCAATTTACATTAAAAATAAAACATCATTGCATATCACAAAACGCAAACAGAACAACGCAGCAAAATCCTAGCAGTGGGGCTTAGCCCTTAAAAGACACTGGATAGATTTCACGCTTGACCAATAAACTAAATCTAAAACATCTACAGGGAGATTCAATAAAAGTTTTTACCGTTTAAAATGTTGCTAATTTTGCCCCAACCTTATTTAAATGCTAACCACATAACAGACTGGTTCCATCATATAGAAGACAAGCTCTGGGTTGAGGTGGTCACTAAACTAGCCCTCCAACCTCCAACAACACTACCCTGGCTCCGACCGGCAGAACGGAAACCTTCCACACAATCCTCCTTCTTCCTACCCCATATCCTCCAAACGTGGGACAAAATCCTAAAGAAGCACGATCTCTCCAAAATCCCCTGCTACATGTCACCAATAACCCACTCCCCACAATTCCTACCCGGCCTACAATAAAATCCCTTCCTGATATGGAGAAAAATGGACATACCGAGATTGGGCCAAGTCATAAAACAGAAACAGCTAATCCCAATCGACACAATAATGGATAAACTACCAATTACTCCCCTGGCACAGTTCCAATACTGACAACTACAACACTACACAAAAGCATTATTAAAGGATACAAATTTCAAACCAACACCAACGCCATTTGACCTGCTATGCACGAGATCATCTGCCCCACAACACCTTATATCAACCATATACCGGATCCTACAATCTATAACAGCGGACCAACTCCCAACATTCACACAAATATGGGAGAAAGACCTCAACCTCTCATTCTCCAAAGAACAATGGGAACAAAGCTTTATTCTTACACACAAACTCTCGAGAGCTTGCAAGATGTCCCACGCTGCTGCATAAAATATTCCCCTCAGTACCAAACAGCTGCTGGAGATGCCAAAAGAACCCTGGCACCATTCTTCACATATGGTTTGACTGTCCACTGATAAAGCAGTTCTGGACACAGATCATAAACCTATACAATGATATTCATGCAGACCAAATCCCCTGCATACCTCAACTAACTCTCCTAAATATCACCCCTGAACCTCGGATTGACATCCGACCCACTACTCTACGCTTCTTCCTGATTGCCGGCAAAGCAGTGATCCCCCGACATTGGAAAAAGCAAACCGTTCCCTCCATAAAAGAATGGATATCGGAACTCAACCGGATCATGAGAATGGAGGAGCTTACAGCTGTGGCTGACAACAACTCCATTTACCAAGCAATTGTTGATATGGATATCTTTCCAGGACTAGGACAGATACAAAGTCCGAACTCACCTCGTTCACAAAAACCAAGGAAACTCCATCCGAACACCCCATCTACTAATCTACAGAAAACCCCTGCTGTATAAGGTGTAACATAAAACCATTTGATCGTAATTATTAAGAGAACACAATAGACCTGGGCAAACACCCCCCCCCCCCTCTCCCTCACCCCTCTCTTCCCCCCCTACTCTTCCCCCATCCTGGACCATTCATTTTGCAATGATGCAGGCTGCATTGGTTTCAGTGTAGCCCTGAGTGTGCATTTTATAAACTGTTACATAGCCTTTCAGCATGCCAATTTTACATGTCCAGTTTTAATAGGAAGAGGTGGCGACTAGGGGCATCCAAGATGTTTATTTTATTATTATTATTATTTTAAACAGCACAGCTAGGGAGGCTATTTACATATACTGTATAGGGAAATCTTAAAAGGCTAAATTAGAATGGGAGAGCAGGTTTCTTATTATAGTCATGTGATTTGCCTCTGAAATAATCACATGACTTCAAACCAAGCAAGCAGATATGTGAAAGAAAGGCAGGTGGACAGCTCTGCGGGGTAAGCCCCCAACCTTAAAAATGGAGATCATCCTCTGCTGTTACCGGTGCGTGTAAATATATATATATAAACGGTATTGTAAATATAAACGGTATAAGGGATCATCAGATTATACTGTACGTGTATAGATTTCTGCACAACCACGTTATATGAAAGTTACATGATCACAGAACTGCATAGTTCTGTGTGTATGTTATGAGTGTTCTGTAGAGTGTAAACAACCTCTGTTCCCTTAAATTACTCTGTAGTTTGACTTATGGCAATCCTTGGTTTTTCTGTCCACTGCAAGCAGTGTTACCAGATCAATGAAAATGGTAGGGACACCTATTAAAAACACATACAGCTAAATTACAATTAGTGCTCGTTCACACTACACACAATACAAAACAGCCAGTCCTTCTGTAGCGCTATGGTTTCCCTATGTTTTCACTAATAGGTATGTTTCCAGACACAAATGCGTGCAGCAGTGAGTTTTTTTATTTGCGGACCGGGTCAATTGGGTCCGTTAAACAACTGCACTGTGGCACGTGTTTCTGTCCAGAAAAAGACAAAAATGGATCTAGTGTGAACAAGCCCTAAATGTTGTTTAATAGCAATCAGTGGTGTCCTGCTAATTGCATTAGTGTTGTCCCTATCAGGTCAGATGATCTGGTGACCCAAACTGCAAGTATCTTGTATCCCAGATCTGCAGATGTTTTATATATTGTAGCACTGACAGCTGTCTGTTATCGATGGGACAGTAGATAGATGTAGGAATGTTACCAGACAAATTAAGATTAGCTAAACACACGCAGGGACGTTTAATAGGAATCAGCCACCCTGCACGCTGGATATTTGATAATTTGCTTCAGTCAGCAGATGATTGAGTAATGTTAATGTTCCTTGTTGTCTTGCAGTTTGTAATCCCAGCACTGCCTTAATTGCACCATGTCCTATGTAGTTGTTATGCATAATAATAATAGGTTTAAACTGTTACATTCCCTGTAGCTTTTAAATTGTAACAGTTTTTTTTACTTTAGCTTTCTTAAATGGTAGTTTAAGTGTGTTGGTTTATTTTAACATGTCACAAAAATAAAATTCTCTTGTTAAATTGGTGAACTACAGCATCCCTTATTAGACTAAGCCTACTTTCACACAGAAAATTTTTTGAGCAGTTCCAGATTTTGGGGTTCGCTATCTTAAGCCGCCAGGGGGATGCCCATAAAACGTTCTCAGAATGCCCACATGCCATCCGTGTGTAATTAATTTTCTGCGTCACCTAATGCTGCCCTTAATTCAGCAAATCCTGTCGGATTCAATTATCCCCCACGTGTATTGCACGAAAATGACAGATTCTTATGATGCCAACTAACTATCCCTATCTGCAATGGGTCCTTCGGTTGAGATTACAGTATTTGCTGTTATCGCCTCCCCCTTTACAAAAATAAGGGCCGATAACTTTTAATTGTGTGTCCCACTGAACGGTCACCCTCTATACACAGTACGTGGAGTAGATTATTAGAATGAGTTTGTGAATCTTCAAATATTCTCTGCAGGCACCAATGGAATCTGATTATGAATTTGCAGTATGTGTATAACCATATTTTGTGAATTTGCCTGGTAAGGAATGCAGGGGTCTGTAGTTCAGCCATTAACCAGGACAGTTTTAAGGACATATTTATAGCTACCCTGAAAGTTGCAGTTAAAATAAAATGCAATTAAAAAACTATGGAGACGTTAACATTTAAATAAGAGAAACAATACACGCAATAAAATCTGTCACACAGAGGCAGATATCTGTACATTGTGGAATGTTTTACATTATGTGTTCCATAAATCTGACACAATTTGCCCTTTAACATTCACTTCAACATCCCTCTTAAAAACTTAACAGTGTACTGTGATCACATTAAAATCCCAGATCATGTTTTATAGAGAATGTCCCTTTAACACCCATATTCATATGAATTGCATGACAGGCATTTTACGTTGAATTTTCATTTAAATGGTTGAAATGGGAAATGGGAGTTCTATGTGATTTTATAACGAATGTATTTAAACTTTTACCGATTTGCTGCAGTTTTTGTTGTCAAGACTGTGCCCTGTGCACTGTGTTCCTCTTTAAGGGAAAGTTGACAGCAGCATAGTTAGAGGAATAAAGCTGCTTAATGATCTGAGTTCCCAGTAAAGCAAGATTAGCCCCTGCTAGCAGATTTGTCTGTTGTCAGTGGAGTAAACCTGCAGCAGTGTAAATAGGCCAGTGAACCGAAGTGGAGCCTTAAGGGAACAAACAGACAGTTTAGGCTTCACAGAAAACATCCATTTTCCAAATGAAAAGAAAAATGTGGAATCTCTTATGTTGGGGGTAAGATTTACACTTATTAATAATTAAAATGTTGTTGATTGAAGATTTCTGGGTTCTGATGGTGTAAACTGTTAGACGTAAGACAATCAGCATGCCCAGAGTTTATAATTATGGTTGGATAATCAGGTGTGATGCTGTGCCAGTTTAGTGAATTTGGTAGGGACACCTGTAAAATCACATGCAGCATGGCTAAGTTAGAATTAATGGTGTAATCACGTTGCAATCAGTGCAGCCCTGATAATTACATTTGTTAAGTGTGTCCCTACTAGACCAAATGATCCGACAATGTCCATACAGCATTGCAAGATAAGTGAAAAATGATGGGACACCTATTAAAGCACAGTTAAAATGAACACTGTTTTATTGCAATCCGCGTGTTCCTGTTAAGTGTGTCCCTCTCAGATAAGATGATCTGGGAAACCTGTGTCCTCCAACACTGCCTGGGGGGAGGATATTAAATTGAAACTGATCTTCAAATAGCCCATTGCAATGCATTTCTCATCAGTGTACCTATCAAAAGCCGGAATCTTGGAGGGATACGTGTGTCAGTTTGACGTATTTTCTATATTGTTTCTCATAAACCCTTTAATACAATACTACAATAGTACTGTTATGGTAACAACCTTGTGAAAAGCTGCAGGGGGAGGATAATGAAGTGAACCCGATGTTAGCACAGCTCTGTGCAATGCATGTCTTGTTAGTGTACTTAGTGTTAAAATCAAATGTAAGTTGTTTCTTACTTTCCAACAGTGCAGCTTATACCACCTGTGTCTGTCTGCTAAATTGCAGGTGGAATCAATATGAACTGCACCATGGACACATGACATATACAGTGGCCAGTGTTTACAAACAATTAGGCTGAGGCCACACTGACCTGGACAGCAGTGTGCGTGAAAAGGCTGCGTACATCGACTTCCGGTGATAGTCCAGATTCGGCGTGTATTCGATTCACAAAAAAATGGTGATCGCAAAAACAGAATGCAGTGCATGTAGTGTGGCCACCCACATTGACATAAACTGTTATGCGTATCTCACATGCTTATGGATCGCAAAACACGATTGTAAGCACATGAGAAACACGCTAGTGTGACCTAGTCCTTAATGTAAATCTAGTTTACCTACCACCAATACAATTAACAATGTAAAATACCTCTTTAGGGCAAGGCCACACTGCTGCATTTTCGCACGTTTAAAAGCACACACTAGTTTTTGCTAATTGGTGTGGCCAAACTCACTGTGCTGCGCTGTGATTGGCTCATTGTAACATTGTGCGAACGCAGCGCACACCAACATGCACTGTAAATGCGTGCTTTCCCAGTCCACTTCTATGTGGTGTAGTGTGGCCTCGGCCTTAGACATTAAAGTAAAAAGTCACTGCCAAATATGTGTGTTGCAGTCATTGTTTAACTGTTTAAAGATTTTTCGAAACAATACGTCACTATTGAATTTAAAGGCCCCAGCTAAAAATAACAGAAGTAGTTGATGTTTTCTGAAGACGCCCAGTTTGGTTTCTAAACAAAAAGCCTTTCCTGAAATAATCAGGGAGCAGGAGGGGAGTCTAGTTAACAGCATTTTTTTTTTTAGCCCTTATTCATTCAGTTGGGCCCGGGAATGTCTCTGGGGAAACCTTTCCTTTAATATGCTGCAACAGGAGCCTCTGTACCATTTCCTTCTGTTGTTCATTACTGAAAATAAAATAAAAACTTTGGATTACGTTTCCTAATGTTTCATTGTTACTATAAGACCTCACCCTAACCATTACGTACATGTCAATATATTTATGCTACTGTATAAAAGCTTGAGGGTCACAAAAATACATTTTTGTAAGTAAAGCAAGTGTCTTGATCATTAAAATGGCATCAAAATGGTTGGGGATGGGGTGTAGCGTTTGTTAGTGTTCTAAATGACGATCATAGCTGGAAATGGCAGTTTCAGTAAAATATCTACATCGAAGTAGTAACAATTAGTCCTGTGTTCCAGTGAAATGCTGTTTGCTAATGCAAGGTTATCATTTTAAAAGGTTGACTGATTATTAGAAATCTCTTCTGCGGTTACTTTCGCTTAGTGGAAAATCTGATGGGACCATCAGCAATTGTGGGTTTATTTACAAGCTTAGAATGGCGAGAAACTCATCTGTCCATTCTTGTTTTCCATTTCCTGTTTTATTACCGTATATCTTTTTAAGAAATTTAAGGCCAACTCCAGACTAATCTCACCACTCCTAACTTCTCCTCCCATTACAGTACCCAGGGTGAGGACCAAAACCGATTCTCACCCCTGGGTTCTCAATAGTTTGGAAGCTTCCTAAGGCTGGATACACACATCAGTCTGTCGGCCGGAAAGATCTGCTGGTTTGTACCAAGCCTAAAGTTGTCCTTGCTGGATCTGGTTCTCCAATTGAAAGGCTTGGTTCTTTCAGAGCTAAAGTTGTCCTGTAAGGCTTTTCTATGCAAGGAACTGAAGATCTCGAATAACAGTGTGTTCTACTGTACATTCTTTATAGTGCAGCAAAAACTAGAACCACATACATTCCTCTTTAATATCTGCACAAAAAAGATTTTAAATAGCCCAATTTACCTTTAAAGGGTATGTCCAGCAAAAAAGTAAGTATGTTTCTAACTGATTTACTGAAGAACAGGAGGTAAATGCAATCTCTTACCTCCCGTTCTTCAGTAAATCTTACAGGAGAGGAGGAGACACTTACCCACGGACCCGCTCCAGTGCCGACTTCACTGACAGTCTCCGACGTGTCCACGCTCCTTCGCACTGTGTGGGCATGAACGCACAGTCCAAAAGACTGGTGATGCATCGGGGGCGTTGGGGATTTTGGCGCTGGAGCGGGTCCACGGGTAAGTGTCTCCTCCTCTCCAGGAAGATTTACTGAAGAACGGGAGGTAAGAGAGAGTGCATTTACCTCCTGTTCTTCAGTAAATCATTTAGAAACATACTTACTTTTTTGCTGGACATACCCTTTAAACATTGCTTTGAAAGAAGTCAGTAAATGGCACACTTTCCCTTTAATCTACAAGATGAGTTGTTAAATAGCACATCCTCCTTGTAAACATAGCCTAGTAACAATTTCACACATTATGGCTACCATCTTCTCACAAGCCCTCCATTATTATTCACTTCTCCAGACCTCTAATATTCCGCCCTGGCACATGACCATTTACAAATGGCTATGGGCTTGTTCACACTAAACACGTTTTATTGCTTTTTGGTGCGTTTTTCTAACGCATGCCTTAGGAACAAAAGCAAGGACATACATTTTACATAAGAATGTCATAATACCATCCACACTACTGCGTTTTTGTGCGTTTTGGGTTTTGTAACGCACTGCTTGCAGCAGTTTAGTGCGTTGATGCACTCCATGAAATGGGGAAGAGGAAACGTATAAAAACGGATTGAAAAATAAAACCGCAACGCAAGTGCATAGAAACGCATTGCAAACCCCCTTAAAATCGCAATGCAATTTACTGCTTTTTTTCATGCTTATTTTGTTGTGTAATGTGAACGTAGCCTTCTGCCCTTCTCCAGCTTTGCAGAGTTCCCAAGAGCTTGCAAAAGGCTGACAGGTGAGGACCATTGTCTTGTAACTTCAAAGCAATGGTGTGGGAGTTAGGGCACGGCCACACTGCAACGCAAACGCAATCGCACACGGAATCGCATGCGATTTCATGTGCGATTTCGTTGCGTTTGCGCATGCGTTTTTTTCATTACATATTGAAAAACGCATGCGATTGTGATTTAAAATGCGGAACGCAAATCGCAATCGTAACGCGCGTTTTCGGTGCATTGCCGTGTTTTCAATGATATGAAAACAGCGCAAACGCAAAAAAAGCGCAGCAGTGTGGCCTAGTTGGTTACCCTGAGTACTTTCATTAAGGGGGCAGGGAAAAGACTTCAAGTGTACTTTCACACACTGTTGCAAATTGATTTCCACATCACAGGGGTGCAGTAAGATAAGAAGTGATGGGTTTCCTAGCCCCCTAAATACCATCAAATTCTCAAACAGTTTGGTTATTTAATGTTTTAGATGTTTTTAGATCTATTATCTACTGCAATCCAATGTTCATTCCTGGGCTATACAGAATGAGTTTTAATGTTCACCAATTTACATTTTTCTCATGCAATTTCATGTGACAGTGGAAACTGTGGGAATAAGTCAGAAGATAAGTTTCATGTGATTTTACTGCTGGGAAACTGTCTCTGGGGGTTAATATTTTCCATATCCTTTCACTATTCGTCTGATGCAAAAGTTAAAATCCTACTGTGCTGGGCTACTCCAGGGGCCTGGAAGCACAATGCGGTTTAGAAAGCCTTCGAAAGAGGAGTTATTTATTTTAAAGGGAAGTTCAGTGCAAATACATAAAGTTTTAAGAAAAAAGAGCAGTAATTTTCAATCCCAATGACCTTAACCTGCCCATTCAACATTTTGTCTGTGTAAAAATAAATGCAACTGCAATACTGACTTCCTGTTTGCAGGACCCCTAATAGAGACCGTTATGGTCTTACCCTTGACCCAGCGCCTGGGTTGATTCAGTGGCTCAGTAGAGATCTGAGCATGTTTGACCCAACAGCCAATAAGTAGAAATTACTGTTAGGAATTTTCCAAGGAATTGGTGCATCCTGGGAAGAAGGACCGTTGTAACCTTAAATGTCAGCTCACTGATTTCAACAGCAGGGATCGGCAAAGTGTATGAAATCAACTGATTTTTCAAAATGGGAGAGAATATGTAGAATCGCTAGGTATGCATAATACAGACAAAGAATTTTTAAAATATTGATATTTTCCACTGAACTTTCCCTTTAAGCGCACAGTACCTGAGAACATTGGTTTTCTTAAAGGGTATCTCCACTCGTATTTTGAAGATTTGGGAATCCAGTTCTATTGAGTGTGGATACCCTTTAAAGGGACACTATACTGAAAAAATTACTTTGCCTCATCTTAATCTATAATTGAATACATGTAAGTAGCACTTACTCTGATTTGCGTGTGTTGCTGCATGCCTTCAATCCAGCACACATTTTGTTTAGGAGCAGTATCGCCCCCTCCCTCTTTTAACCACTCCCACTTCCATCCGAATCCGACCTGACTTTTTTCCCACAAACCAACTGTCAAGCCTGCACACAGCATTCCAACTGTTAAAACTCTGTCACCATTCCAGCTACAGTAAAACTACTTACGGAAGAATAGTTTTTGAGAGCAAGGAACTTGATTGACAGCTGAAATATAAGAAGTTTTAGATTGGATATCTAAAGAAATAGGGGGCAGATCAACAAAAAAATGATACAGTGGTGGTTGGGAAGAATTATAGTTTCCAGTTATGGTCAATTTAAAATATACTATTTTTTGGTATAGATGCACTTTAAAGTCATCCTGCTGCATTTTAAAGGGGAACTATACATTTACTACTTACAGTATTAAAAGCTTAGGGCCATATTTATAGACCCACAGTATCACTTTTTAGCTATACCGTGGGTTAGTTATTGTACGAAATGATAACCATTGAAAATTATCAATCGTTAAACCGTTCTGAAATTAATGATCGGTTTTCCGATCGTTTTACCGATGGTTAAAGGCGTGTTATCGCTAAAAATCGATACTGCGCCTTTACAAATACGGCCCAGAGCTACTGCATGCACTTCTTTGCTCATCAGGATCCAGGGACTTTCAGGTGGGTACACACTTTCCAATGCTTTGTCCGAACTGACCGTTCAGCTCTTCAGACTGGTAGGCAAGAATGAAGAACTGTTGGTCACAACAAAAGTAGCCGTGTCCAACAGTTTGCCACGACCGAGCGTGTAATCCATAGACACATTCGATCATTCGTTCGTCCGATTCTGATGAATGAACTTTTGAAAGTCCGTCGTGTCTGCCCGAAGAAACCATCCAATATTTCGGCCCGACCGATACACTGAAATGTCGGTCGGTTAGGCTGAATCATTAAATATTGTGTACCCAGCTTTAGTCCTAGCTTTATAATGAGATTGTCAGGTACACAGACCTGGCAGGTAAGAAAGGGTATTTCTACACACTGCCACTCTGCCCAGAAAGGGTAACAGGAGGTAGGATACTGAATCTTACCTTCCATACAATGAGACTTTTAATTTCAAGCTTATTTCATCTTTGATAATAGATGCAACTAGAGGGCAAATATAGCACAAAAATACTTTTTTGCCATCCATAGGCAGCTATTGGCCACTGCACGAGCATTTCATTGACAGCCCACTGCTTATACATGCAGCTGCCCAGGGATATAGAATTAATACTGATTACCTTCCATGGTTAACACCATGAAACCTTTATTTGGGGGGGAGTGTGGGTCCATGTGTGTATGTATGTATGTATAATTTTATTTATAAAGCGCCACTCTTATTATAAAATACAGAGTATACAAACAAGGGGATAAGTGCAAGCCATTATACAGATAGATAAAAATTAAATTAAGTTAAATACAATTTCATACATTGGTTAAGAAAGCATATATATAAATCATGTATAAATGGATATAAGTGCAACAAGCCTCGACACATTAGGAATGAGATCCCTGCCCGGAAGAGCTTACAATCTAAGTGGGGGGGATGGGAACAAAGTGCTTAAAAGGGCTAACAATCATTAGTTATGCTGATGCTCAGAAAGGTAGGAGGACAGTCTAGATTTGTAAGCATTAATGGATGTCACCAGGCGAAGCGAGAGAGGGAGAGAGTTCCAGAGGTAGGGAGCAGCAAGAGAGTGGTTTTAGGCGGGAAGCAGCAGTGTTTGTGGAGAAGATTTTCTTGCGAGGAGCGAAGGGCACAGCCTGGAGCGTAAGGGACCAAGAGAGAAGATAAGTAGGGAGGTGCAGTAGAGCAAAGGGATTTAAAGGTTAAAAGGACTGAAGGGTTGCGGGTTCTCTTTTGGAGGAGAGCGAGATGATCCGAGCTGCCGAGTTTAAGATAGACTGGAGAGGATGAGCATTTTAATAGTGGAGAAAGAGAGAAAAGGGCGGATCTTGGCACTTGGCGAAGGAGAAAAGGACAGGTCCTAGCGACATTGTTAATGTGATGATGGAAGGATTGCACTTTACTAGAATGTATTGTGAGATGGACACCTACTTATTTATGAAGATATTTTTGCAGGGTAGTGATGCCATGAGGTTCTCCCATTGTAGGTTGTCGATTGTAGCCTGTGCAGTGCAACTCCAACTTCCCTTTCTTTGTGCACCAACACAACAGGAACCAACTATATACAGAAATATTTACTTTTGGGACGTTTAGAACAACAATCAAAAGTCAATATTGTAACTTTCGTTCTTCTTTAAATTTCCCTCAGATTATGGAAGTTTATCTAGAATAATAAAGTTTTCATTCTGAACCCAAAATTAACAGTGAAGTCCCAGAGGATTGTACTGTCATCAGGGTTCCTTACAATGGCCACATGAGATGTCTCTGGATATTGTCAGGTGGATGTGATGCAGCACCGGAACAACGTCTTGATCTAGTAATGATAGTATTAGAACACTCTGTCCTATTATTATACTGTTCATTTGACTATACATTGAATGCTGTGAATCTGATCATTATAGATCATTATTGCTCTATAAATTTCTCCTTGAATTGTGGGTTTCTTTATGGATTGGGTTCTTTTTAAATACACCAGTAGATTCCTGACACTATAGGAATTTCCCAATGTGTTAGCTGTTGATGATGTTGATGGTTTTTTTCATGAGGCATACCATGTTTTTTCCCTCAAGAATCTCACTGATTTTGGTCAAATTAGTACCATGCTAGAGTATAAAATGTAACAGAGCATGATAACGGACTTCTTGAATGGAAAGCCACTAGACTGGACATTCACTAGAACAAGAGATGACACTTGGGTATCTGTGTAATTTACAAGCTACAAATAATAGTAGGTGGAACAAAATAAGAGTCAAGGACAATTGCTAAAGTTTTATTTGTGCATATTTTCTTCTCACATTGTTGATAGTAGATTTAAATTTACATCTAAGAAGGATCAAGTTGCAGACACTTTCAGGATATTCAGTGGTGGGACTGAACATTTTGCAAACTACTAGTCCTTTATTTTACTGACCTCTCATAGTTCTTCTCGGTGCTAGCTGTCAATCAAGGCCAATGACCTAAGATGTCTGCTAAAGCCAGTTAAGGGGGTGAAATGCCCTTTAAATGCCCCAAACACAACGATTCTTTGTGAGAAGCTTTATGATTTTTTTTACACCGTTTCACATTACAGCAACAAGGGATGTTGGCAGGCAGTAATACAAGCAGAGGAGCTGCCCTTGATGTAATAACCTCTATAAAAACACAGCACTATAGAGCAAGCGGTATTTTTCTCTTTTAAGTTAGTCTGCTCTTCATGTTAATGCACATGGTACTGCTCTTGCAGCCACAGTGTTGTTTTAAGTGCTGGGAAAATATGACACAGCCCTTAAACACAAACCGGTTATATGTAACCATTAATCCTTATGAATCCTTTAACAGTTGGTCTACACTTGTTTGCCCTTTTATCCAGTTTCTATTTGAATTCATTGGAAATGAATGGGCAAAGTACGATGTCTTCTGATGACAATCAAGCGTCATAAAAAACAATATGGCTGCTACAACCCACAACCTTCATTATTCCCAGTTCAGAGTGTCTCAATGTCCAGTCAGGTAACATTACCCAGAAACCATGGAGAATGATGGTCCTGTCTGGAAATAAAAGGATCACAGGTAAATTCAGTATGACTTTATAATGTAAATCTAGCAGTTTGTACCTGGTTGGGGTGGGGAATCAGGAGATCCAGAAGAGCTTTAGTTAAAGGTCTGGATTTAGTTTTTCCGTGTAGAAATTACATCAGTCTGTTTCTGTGTTGTCATACTGGGCCAGGAATTTTGATTAGATGCTCTCGGGAGATTTTACAAACGAATCTTATAAAAACATAGCTGGTGTTTAAACTCGTCTTTGCCAATAACTTCCACTTAATAGGCTGAAAATATGCACATTTACGTGCTGCAGCTTCACTAGGCATTTATTACTTTGGCCCTAAGCAGGAGTAAGGTTGCAGGCATTTAACTGCCTTGTGCTGTCATGTGATTTATGATCTTGGGTTCAGTATTGTTAAAGGAATAGTTCACTCCCAAATTAAAATATTGCTTTGATGTATTGATTAATACTATTAATAATAGCAGCGGAGGATCGTGCGAAAGGTAGATATACTTACCTTCGGCCCTGGCTCCTGAGTTATTGACTGAAGAACAGTCAGGTAAGGCATAGCTCCTTAACTTCCCATGCTTAAACCAATACATTAAAGGAATAGTTCAATTTGGGAGTGAACTTTTCCTTTAAACATATTTCTGTAGCTAAAACCATGGCTTGTAAGTTTTATGTGATAAAAGTCTATGATTTTCTATGTTAGTAAATTCTTAAAGTTGCATTAAAAGTTTGCAAAAAACTGTTATAATGAAAAGTACCAGGGACAAGGAGGTAGGATTGGTAATTGCTACCTCCCAATATTGTTTCTGTGAGGAGCGCCAACATCAAAAAACTGCTTCTGCCAGGCTTCCTTAGTGCTTTAATACAGAAAAGTCCAGGATACTAGCCTGGCAGAAAACTGTATGTGTTGGTGCTACTCAACAAATGATATTGGGAGATAGTAATAATCAATATTTCCTCCCTGTCCCAGGTACTGTTCATTTTATTAAAAAAATGTAGTTGTGCCTTACTATAACTAGAGTGTAGTGTAATTATCTTTTAATGTACATATTCAGGTTTGTACCCGTGAAATAAAGAGATATTTTCCCCTTGTTTGGGATAGGTGGCCATTCACACACAGGATATACAGTTGTTCACTGTTAAAACTCTTCCTTCAGATCTTACTGACAGTGTCTTTTCAGCAATGCTGCTTTGCTGTTATGTAGGTAAGTAGTCACTCCTAATGAATATTTTACCAGAAATCCTTTGATGGTTTTAAACTTTTACCGTACCATACCGTATATGGTATAGATAAGTTCAGGGGGCAATGTACAGAGAGCCACTATAGTTTTCTTTTGCCCCTGTAATCCTACAATATCAGGATTGATCTGTATTGTTCCTTATATGGCCCCAGTAAATCTATAAAATGGTTTTACTACCATACCATGTGAATGGAAGGAGCTATCGAGGAATTTAAAAATGTAATTCATTGGGACGTGATTGAGAACAGAAAGTTTCATTTCATTCTTATTATAATGTCAGGTGGAAGCTGTTTAAACATCTGTGTGCAGCGTGTGCCAGACCAGCCATGTGTTTTAAATCCAGCCGTTTGGGACTTTATTGAATGGTACTTGCTTTATTTAAAGTTTATAACATTTTGCAGCAGAGCTCTGTGTTTGTCTGAGAGAGTCAAGTATTTTAAGATAGTTTTAATAAGTGTACGTGGTATAACGGCAAATCTCAGTCTATACCAACTGAATGGCAAACAAAAGGCAACGCTAACATTAACAAACCTCAAACAATGCAGCTCACGTTAAAGTTCCTGCTTGCACCCTAGACTGGTAATCGCCATTAACTGATTCATTGTTTACTATCTGTATTGCTTTGCATGTCATTCCAATTCAAATACATTGAAGTGGATGAGAACGGATCTATAGCCGTAGTATATATCTATAGTATCCCCTGCTAACTGTGGCATTGTATCCCTTTTTATAGCATTGGTAGGACCACAACTAGTGACCGTGAATAACTATTAAGCTGGGTAGACACAGTATGAAAGAGTCAATCCCTTCTGTGCTGACAGGATCACCCCTTTATCAGCCATGTGTGTCTGATGCTGACGAGTGTTAGCCGTCGGCATCAGGAATGGTCATTACTGACCAAAAATGTTAATTTCTTCCCTATACACATTAAAGGGAAATCGTTTGGGACTGTGTGTAGCCACATCTTTAGCAGATCATGAATATTGACACCAGTTCTACATCTAACAATGAGCATGCATATATGGTTGGTAGCGTCTATCAGCAAAGGGTCAGGAGTGCCTGATGTATTCACAAAAATGTTTTGGTGCCTTAGGCTGTGTATACACTTAACAATATTTGACCAGCACAATCGAAATTTTGGTAATTCAAGCCAACACATTTTCGACCGCAACAGACTGAAATCAAATGTTAATCCAAATCGGCAAACATTCGATCAGATACGACGATAAATTGCGGCCAATCAGGCGGTCTTCCATGGACCGCTCAATTGGTTATGAATAAATTTCATCCACAGCCTCTTTTGCGGCAATCTGTCTGTCAGGTCGAAATATCAGCCTGTGTGTTCCCTGCCTTAAAGGGCATGCTCACAAAAAAACTGGTTACATGTTGACTACCTGCCCCAACTCCAAATGATATATTCAGCACATTATTATATGTATTAACAGGATTTTAAAGTATCATTTATTGTCCATTATAGTAGAGTAAGCTGGCCCCTCCCTCCATACATCAACCAGGGCTGTGACTGGTGACATCACAACCAATGACTGCCTGCTATTTCCCCTGCTACCTCCACTGCACATGCTCAAGCTTTTAAAAAAACTCATTGAGCAGAGTGAGGAAGCAGATATCTTTTGCCAGAAATGAATAAAACTTAAATGGCTTTTTACAAATGCATGTAATATACTGGTGTAAATAGCAGTTTGGATTGCAGAAAGCCATTGTTTTTTTGTTTTAAGGGTGGACATGCCATTTAAAGGGTAAGTTCACTGTAAAATGTAGTTATTGCCAATTGGAAGCTGCAGCTTTAAAAATGCTTTATTTTTTTGCATATTTTTTTTTCCCCCTAAGCCCCCCAGAGCCTACCTTTTTAGATTCAAAGTTACTGACATAGTGTTTGTCCTTAGTTGCATGTTTAGGTCCTCCCCTCCTGATTGGTAAGCCTTTATAGGTAAGGCTCGTCTGCTGCATGCGCGCGCATGATGTCTTAGCGCATGGCGGACGTGCGGATGTGCATGGAGCGCCCGGAGCGGACGAGCCTCACCTATTGAGGCTTACCAATCAGGAGGTAGATGATAATCTCGGAGGGGAGGACCTTAACATGCACCTAAGGACAAACAATATGTCAGCAACTTTGAATCTAAAAAGGTAGGCTCTTAAGGGGAAAAAAATATGCCAAATGTATTTTTAAAGCTGCAGCTCCCAATTGAGCATAAGTTCATTTTACAGTGCACTTCCCCTTTAATGCTGTCCCCTTTTTTCTAAACTGAGCCGTCATTTCATAAATGCAGTCGTTCTGGTGGTGGAAGGGAATTTTCTTGATGCACAAATCTACAAAATCGAAAGCTTTTATCTAAAAAGGTGAATTTAGTGTTTTTTTTTACAATCTACAATGAGACAGCCACAAGGCCAGGTTTCCTGGTTAATTGCCTTGTTTATCCATAGCTTGTTTGCGATAAGCAAATAGAAATAGGTAATGCAAACTTCTATAAACTGGGGCACTAGAATGAGAAAACAAATGCTTTGCATTCTCCTGATGAAAATAAATGTAACAGGTTTATCTTTTTCACCTTTTCTATTAGCAAGAAATATAACACAGGCATGGAAGGATAAGAACAAGGAGAATTATGTAATATGTGAAATTAGATCCTGCTCTCAGCTTTTAAAGGTGGATTTATAAAGGGAATCATTCGCATTCTGCATTTGTTTGAACCATGTGACATTCCATGGTTGTGCCCCTGGGTTCTGCACATTTTTTGTTT
This sequence comes from Hymenochirus boettgeri, assembly GCA_019447015.1. NCBI lineage: Eukaryota > Metazoa > Chordata > Amphibia > Anura > Pipidae > Hymenochirus > Hymenochirus boettgeri. The sequence continues at coordinate 4,558 of JAACNH010004823.1, read as the reverse complement.
GTTTGAACAACTTCCCAAAGCCAATGTTATGCAGATAGGAAAATCTCCCAACAGTTTGTAAAGGGTTAAAAGGAACAAAGGCTTTTCTTCTTGCACAGTGAATATTTTTAAGTTAGCTCTCCTTAGAGATTAAGTAGTAAATCTTCCAAAGAAGAACACTGGCGCATACCGGAAAAAACACACACGGCAGATCAGGTGAATGGTGAACAATTTTTACTATATGAACATGAACGGATCAGACTCCCTGACGCGTTTTGTGCCTCTTGCTCTCAGTCATTAGTCATAACCCCTATTACCTAAGAGCGAGAGGCTCGAAATGCATCAGGGAGTCTGAAGCTAGTGTGTTGCTATGGGTCTGGGGTGGCTGTACCAAGACCACTATTTGAGAGTGGTGAGCTATGGTTTTTCCACCATTAATACATTCAGGGAGATTCAATAAAAGTTCTTATCGTTTAAATTGGTGCTAATTTTGCCCCAACCAATCAGATCTTATGTAACATTTTAACAAGCTAACATCTGATTTGTTTGGGCAAAATTAGCACCATTTTAAACGATAAGAACTTTTATTGAATCTCCCTTATTGTGCTGAAGTGGGTTATATATACATATATATCCTTTATGGGTCTTTGGAGAAATATATATAGTGATGGTCCAGTTCATGGCACCCGGTTCATGCTGTTTAACTGAGTATATATTCTAACACAACCACCTGCTCTAATTGGATTCATATCTGTAATCTATCTTTAGTTTCCCTTTATTTTACCTTTGCTTTATTTCTGTTGCTGTAGTTGCTCCATAGAGTTTGCCCAGTAATATTCCAGCTTCCCTTCAGCCGCCCAAGTTAATCAAGTGGATATTTGTCTTTGCAGATTGTTCCATTGTATGGCTTTATAATGCTTGGTTTTAACATAAACTTGGCAGCCACTCACCTGCTTCGTTACTGCAATTTACATAAAGAGACAGCAACAAATCTCTGTAAGAGATTAATCTTGTCCATTGTTCCATGAGCATATAAACACGTGGCTGGAGGTTGAGATCTTTAATAAGGGTAATGGAATGCCAAGATTACTTATAATAAAGTTTTCACTTTTTTTGTTACCTTTGTTACAAACCAACGCCCTCTTGCTTTTGTATTATATGATTATATAAAATTATCATTACTTAAAATATGCGTTGAAACATACAGGGAGGAGCTCAACCTGTGAAACTGTATTGAACATAAACAGACCGGTGCTACACATTACATATTGCTTGACTGTTGCACCTTTAGGATACTTTCATAAGTGGCTGTCAGCTCGAAATCACCATTGATAAAACATTTGTTTCCCGTAGTTTAAAGAAGAGTACTGTAGTGTCAGGTGATACCTTTAATTGTGATCAGATTTTGTGAAATATACATCTCTAATTCTTAGGTCAAATGTCTATTGAAGTCAATGGAAGTGCCGTGTAATGGGTGTTTAGGTTGCGCAATGGTTTTCGAACATTTCGAATACACTGCAAAGAACATTCCTTCAGTGATAAAAAAAAATTGCAACTCACTAGGTTGTCATTTATGTGTCTGTAGGTTTAATGATGGCCAACCCTTCATTGATGGCAGGTGGTCATTTTTGTGAAACTAGCCTTGCCTTGAGGAAGTGTTTCACAATACACCAGAAAGCCAGCTGGTGGTGAAATTATAAGGCCACCAATCACTGTAGGCATATATTGAAATGTCAACATTCTAATGAAAATGGGTATAACAGTGTCCATGCTTTGATGTCATTGGGCACAGGTAATCCTCAGAGCAGATGCCCAGAGCAAGTCACACCTGGTCAGTTCCTGTTCCAAGCTAACTTTATGCTGTTAAAAGAACAAACACATGTAAACCCTTTTCAAACAACATCATTTCAGTCTACTAAATCAAGTTAACAAATATGACAATGTGGACCTGTCCCTAGGCTACTGTTCCTGCAAATTCTGGACATTTTTGTCCTGCCTTCTGTTAAGTGGTCTAGTGTTATATGTAGATGGTTTTTGCTCTTCTGAGCAGTTACCAGGAGACTTGCAGCAATGTGTGTTATGGAAAATGGATTGTGTCACTGCTAAAAATACTGGGGAGGGAAACGATCTTCTCGAACTCTGGAACTGGGATGGGGGCACACTTGACAATTTCACTTGTGTAATGTCTGTGTTCTTAATGTAAATACCTATTTCATATACTTTACAATGTAGTTTTAAATTGAATTTAAAGATAATGAATGAAGTACATTTAAATTAAATGGAAAAAATTGTCTGGCAAAAATATATTGGCTACCATAAAACTCCCACAAAGTTTTTAGAACCCTGTTTTGTGCTTGTGTTACGATGTCACTTTATATTTTGCACCAACATTTTGTTACATTAAATATACATTTGATTAGCTGATTAGAGGAGTGGCACAGCACGTGGCTATCTGCAGTCCGGGACTCAAACAGGGAAAACTGGTTTGATTTCCTTTTGTTTCCTTGTTTTGGAGCAGAATTAAATATTGTTATCCAGGATCCAGGATTTGCTAAGCCAGTAAAATCCTGTGGTTCCTCTGCGATATGATAACATCAGTCACGGGTCACTGGAGACCAGGCAGCTGCCTTTATTGTTTTTGTTTTGTGCTTGTGCCATTTGGACTTTGTAGCTTTGTTTCCATTAAGGCCGAGTAGAAACATAAAAGGAGGGACAATTCTGCATATGTTGTGTAAATCTTACCGCTAGACTGGGTCAGTTCACTAATAGAGGAACTTGCTGTTTTACCCCATTTGTATTAATACATCTGCGGAATTATTTCACTATTATAAAGTATATGTTCTGGAAGAATAAATCTTTCCGTGTGGACTTCCAACCTACAGATGTTTATTCACCTTCAGTAGTACATACAGCAAAGTGAAAGTGGGGAGCTGACAATGTGTTCTGGGTTCTGTGAATGTAGATTGTCCGTGTATACCATAGTATATTCTGTATGGGCTGGGAAACAGCGTATACTAACACTGGTGAAATTTAATGGCTACTGGTTCTACGGGGGTCACACAAGATTTTTTGGAACAAGGCTTGTGCTGCTCTCCAAATTTCAAAAAGGCAGTGACCACCTGTGGCGTGTCACTGAAAAACAATCTGTACCAACTTACATTAATCAGAGAACCAAAATGCCCCATTCTAAATACTGTTTTGTGGCCACAGTGTAAAATGCCCAGCTAATTAGTTTGTTATATAGGATAACTGTTATTGGGGTTCAATATAACCAATGATACATTTTTTTTCTCCACTGTGTTGATCAAAGGGAAGTAAAACACATAAGAAAATGCTTAAAATGGAAATTTAAAGGTCTACTACACCAGTCGTACTTACTTGTCCTTGGTGAGTAGCTGAAAGATATAGTTATGTCTAAACAGTGTTGCCAGGTTTTCCTATTTGGACAGAATTGCCCCGACTTCAGGGACAAAATCCAGAGTCTTGCAGTCAGGCCTGAAATCCTGTCCTAGGAACAGACCTCTTAGCCCTACCCCCAGAATGGCCACTCCTTATCCTGGAACACCCATTAACCCCGCTTACCACAGCCACGCCTCCTACTGGCCTCCTCCAGACACACCCTCCCACTTGGGCACGGGCATATCTGGCAACCATGGGTCTAACCCATGCTATCAATCAAAAAAAAAAAACAACCAGGACCATGGACACTTATGAATTAAATGGTTTTACAACTGTTGAAACTTGATAATAAATCTGGATCGTCATTGGCTAAAAAGGTGAAATAAACTCTAACTATAATTTTAACTTTAAAAACACTAAACAATTATTGCTGCTGATTTTCTTCCTTGCATACCTTGGGCCCCTGCAGCTTTTTATGTTAAAGGAGATGTCTACCCCCCAAACTATTATTTAACCCACTCCTGACCCCACTGTACAGTTTAAAAAAATCCTTACTTTACATCTGTGCTCCTTATGGTTCTCCTGCAGTGCTTGTCCAAAGTCCAGGAAACTGAAGGGTAGTGGCTGTCTTCCTGTTGAAATGTTTCTGCCTTCTGTGTTGCCTCCGGGAGAATAATGACATGCGCTGTGGAGCCCATTTCCCCCCTCCCTCCCACCATCCAGATCCATCTTCATTTTTCCACCTGCGTAAATTCTTTTCAAGGTATGATATCTCCCCCTGCCCACCTCTAACCGCCATATTATTTCATTAAAAAAGCATTCGGATCAGTAGTTACAGTCCTTCGTTCCCTCGCTGCTTTCTGTGATGTCAGCCACGTCTCTTATTGGCTGTGTCTCAGCCAATCACAGATGCGGCTGGCAGTCCGGCCCCCTGCTTGCAAGTCCCGACAATAAAAAGTTATTTTTATGGTGGACATACCCTTTAACATAATTTATATATGGGGTCAGTGCCAATTGAAAGTTTGGTTAGTTAGAAGGTGCTGTCTGCAGAGGAGCTTGGGAAGAACAGGATCAGAATCAAAAATTGTATATATTTTTGGTATTTGTGTTTTTAAAGATGTAATGGTTCAGGGGCGGAGCTAGCGCTTGATGGAGTGAGTCGCAAGGTGGAACGACTCCC
>JAACNH010004822.1:7909-22613 GCA_019447015.1 Hymenochirus boettgeri | reverse complement strand
GGACTGGTTTTAAACACCTCTTGGGCAGTGTTAGATATTTATAGTTGCTCATAAAAATATTAATTAGGTTTATAATAATATTCTCAGTGGTCAATTAATGAATTTCTGGTACGTTATTCTGTGCAGCACATGGTTTCTTTTTAATTAAGTTCCACTGACATATAATTAAAGGAACCTTGATATCCCTTCAAAATGAATAGCACGGGGCTTAATTTTTATCCGAATGGCCGTATGCCGTGCGCTAAACAGCTGCTGTTGAGGGCACAAATACCCCTGGAAGGTGCCAAGCTGTCAGTCAGACTTTGTCTGCCACTCACATCCCTTCTTATTATATCCTTTTATATAGATACAGAAACATGAATTTACCAACTTGCCTCCTCTTAGTTATAGACTTTTGATTGGGCTTATAAGAGTTACCAGGGAAAACTAGGGTAGATGTAATAAACTGTTTAAAATGACACTATGAAATTGCTGCTTTAGGCCTAGGCCCCAGCCATGATTTTTTACGCGTTTTGCGTCTGTTCACTCCGTGATGACTTTTTTAAATGTAAATTGTGGAAAGTAGGAAGTGTGTGGCGCTGCGATCTTTTGCGATTATAAATGCGATCACCATTTTTGGTAATCAAAAATCACACTTAATTGACGTCTATGGAAGTGCATAAAAAAGCGAACAAAAAAAACACTGTGATTTTCTTTTTACCCATAATCCCTATATATGTAATTCTTATCCTCTGCCTCTCCTTTATGCCCTTTTCTTTCTTTTTTATCAAATCTTCATTTAAACTTCTTACTCTTTTCTATTATTTCTTTTTTTCTTCTGCTTCCTCTACATTAACCTTATTCTTTCCCTTCATGTTTATTTTATTTGTGATGTTGATGTATATATATTTTTTCCTTCTCTTGTTTTCTTTTTCTCCTCAATTTCCTTAAGCTGACCCTCTCGTTTTATTATCTTTCTTGTTTTTGTCCCTCATTTTTCATCTACTTCCTGTCGCCCTTTTTCTTCTTCTGTTATAGTTACGTATGCTTGGTTTTCATATGCACCACAGTATTTTCACATAGTCTATTCGGTTTTCCCTTACAATAGCCGTAAAATCTTCCATGGCAGAGAATTTTGTTGTGTAGCATTTATTTGTCTGGTTTTCTTGTTCCAAGCCAGCAATCACAGAGCGAGAATGTTGGCTGTGTCCCTATTGTATTAGTAACCTTGGCTTTTATTTGTGTATTTTACAGATTCAATTTATCCTCCAGCAACCCCATCAGATATATTTTCAAGATTACATTTTGGCTCGGTTATTTCAATAGCGCATCAATCCAGTTATTACCCTTGTTCCAGCCCGGAGTCAGGAAGGCCTTTCAAAAACATACTCCATGGTCGATGCTCAACAGGAGACAAGCAGCAAATAATTCTTCTGGTTCCTCTTGAACACCGGTTCATCGCAGTTCAGAAGAAAATAAAAATGTCTCAGGGGAGACTTTTACAAAATCAACAAGCGGATGGTATTTGTGAATGGAAATATTCTCTTCATTGCCAAGCCCTGTACCCCATACGGGGCACCAAGAGACTCACAAACAGTCAACTGCAAGAACGAGCAGTAAGTCCCTTCTGAGGACCTGCTGTTGCATTGGAACCAGTAAAACACGTACATGCCAACAATGTACCCACCATCAATCCATACTACTCTGTAAGTGGAAGGGGGAAGCAGTGTGAACACGGTAATATTATTATAGATATGGCATTGTTGCGTTGTACAGGATAAAAGTTATACACCACATACTGGAGGTGATGGACCTGCCTGAATGGATGCATTCCATTTTGACCAGTGAAACACCCATAGAAACCATTTATGTGACCAACTTCAAGGTTTTCGATTTGCTGCTATCATTCTCTACCTGATGCATGAAAATCTCAAAGCTCATGGTGCTATGTACATGCAAAATCATTTAGTGAGACGGTAAATTGCAAACCGGCTAAAGTTTATTCAGTGAATACTATGTTTCTAGTTTGTATAAATACAGAGTTACTCATCACTGGATATCAGTTGTGTTCATTAAAGTGGGACACACGCTCTAAAACACCCAGTGGGTGGCTTGCTTTGCATTAAAACTTCTAAAGTGTGCCCATATTTCTTAAAGGGGCCATTTGGGCACCCCTGGTAATGATGCCACATGCAGCACTGAAACATTGTTTTTGCATAAATATCTGAAACAGGGTTTAGGAGACAATCAGTAAGGTGGTACCAGAGTCTGCCAACTCAGGTGTTTAAGGAACAACAGGCCGCAAGGGGGCCTGTCTGAATGCACGGAATTCTGGAAGATATGCTAACAAATACCAGTAGAAAGGACCATTTCACACTGCCCTTCACTGAATTATGGTCTGCACACTGACAATCTGCCAGAATAATTGATTGGGACTTGCCATCAATATTTTGCATTGTGATGCAGGATAGAATTGTGTGATAGGATAAGCACAATCTCGTCAAAGGCATGTCCACCCCCTTAACCTAAATTTGCCCCATTGTTGCCCTACTGTGAATTGTTAAAAAAATCCTTACCTTATCTTCTGCTCCTTATGGTTGTCCTGCAGGGCCTGATTAAATCCAGAAAAAATGGAAGAGCCTGTCAGGTGTAATCCATACCTGCTTCTCCAGGAGGACTCTGGCGTGCACAGTGGAGCTCTCCCCTTGTCCTTCCTCCTCTCCCACTCCGGATCCCTTGGAAGCTGCATTCTCTTGGGAAAAAAACTTCATATACAGAAAGGAACCCCTCCAATCCTAAACCATATCTTTAAACATCTAAATCAGACCCTAATGTCTTACCCAACCTCATTCCCTCGGCTCCCTCAGCCAACCAGACGTATTTGTTTAGGGTGGGGGTGTTGACTTACCTTATATGAATTTGTTTGGGGGTGTGAGCCTAAGGCAGACATATTGAATTTAAATTAAATTAAGGGTTCAAATATTGTCAAGGATGAAAAAAGAATTACTGTACCACAGTTTCTACAAACAACTCATTTCTCCTCCAATCTTATCACCAGCCCGATACTTGGGAGTAGATTATGGGAGATTTTGATTATTTGTCTAATCCTCATGTTGCAGAGCATGTTCCGTAGCAGCTTATTGTGGTTAAGTTACAGTACAATGGTTTCTATTGTCTCTGTATAGTTAACAGCAAATTGCCATTGCAGCCTCGTTTTGGATTTTCTGGCTTCCGTCAAAATCAATAATTATTTTATTTCCACCTCTAATGAAGTCACTTCTATAAAGAAGTGATCAGGTGTGTTTGTGTTTAAAAGCCAAGTAGCTGGAATCCCAGAAAACATTCTCCATTTAATTATATACACTGGATATGTAGGACATACTATAATGATTGTGATAGGGGCTCATTTTAACAATTCACATTTAAGTAGGGCCGCCATCATCATTTTTTCGGGTCTTATGCTAGGTTGTCTACTGGCCCCTGAACACCCTAAAGCAAAAGCCAAGAGACAAGTGAGAAATTTATTGGCCCTAGTCCAGGTATATTTACTTTAGCCCCAGGGCATAACTACCAGGGCGAGCAACCGCAGGGGGGCCTGGGAGCAATATTTTGCCATAGATATAGGCTTGGTTATATAAATAGCCTCCTCCAGAAAAACCAGTTGATGAAGCATGAATATGGGCCCCATCATAGTTTTTGCTGGGGGTCCCAGTGAATCCTAGTTACGCCACTGGTAAGCCATTCATAGAACTCTGATTTAAAGGGGCCAATTTATGAACCCAATATATTTTTCTCTTTGAAAAAAACGTCATATATGGTAACGCACCACCAACCCTAAAACACTATCTTTAAAACATCGTAATCAGCCCCTAAATGTACTTACCCAACAGATTCCCTCGGCTCCCTCAGCCAATCACAGATCGCCTGCGAGTCCGTCCCCTTCTGCTGTTCCGTGCACTGAAGTAGCAGAAGAGGCCGTGACCGAGGGAACAAGGTCAGGTAAGTACATTAGGGGCTTATTTAGGTTTTAAGATAGTGTTTAGGGTTGGGGGTGTTGTCTTTACCTTATATGAATTTGTGGTTTGGGGGTGTCTTCCTGAGGCTGACATATTGAATTTAAATTAAATTAAGGATTCAAATATTGTCAAGGATGAAAAAAGAATTACTGTACCACAGTTTTCTACAACAACTCATTTCTCCTCCAATCTTACACCAGTCCGATACCTCGGGAGTAGATTAGGGAGATTTTGATTATTCTGTCTAATCCTCATGTTGTAGAGCCCAGTTCTGTAGCAGCTTTGTAGGTTAAGTTACAGTACAATGGTTTCTATTGTCTCTGTAATAGTTAACAGCAAATGCCATTGCCGCCTCGTTTTGGATTTTTGGCTTCAGTCAAAATCAATAATTATTTTATTTCCCTCTAATAAAGTCAGCAATTTTTTCTTCTATAAAGTAGTGATCAGGGCTGTGTTTGTGTTCAGAGGCCAAAGAACTGGCCTTTTAGTTATTAGTTTTACCAATAAGGGGGTTTGGAACATCTGCATTGGCATTTTACTGCACAGCCATAAATCACCAACTGATATCGTTCGTGTATTGCGCATTTTATGCCCAATGTAGAGCCTTATCTAGATCCAGCCTTTCAAAGTTTAGTTGGGATTTGGGCATCCAGGAAAAGCTTAGGTTTTTTTTTCCATAAAAGAATATGGCAGAAATGTCCTCTAGCTGTTGATCCTAAGGGTCTGTACACACGTTCGAAGGCACGGTTTTGCACAACAAATTTTTCCGTATGTGGGTGCTTCGAGATCGGTCAGGCCTCGTTGACAGATTTGTAGAAGCACCCATACACAGCACGATCTTAACTGATATTCATGCACATTGTCCGGGGCAGGTCGGCCCACATGATCGCACATGTGTATGAACCTTAACATTTGTTGAGATACTTTTTTCCTGTGAGGAATTGATCAACCCATTGAACTATAAGCTTGTGGGGCCCTATTTATAAAAGCTCGGTATGGTTATCGTAAAATATGACCGTATTTACAAATAACGACCGGTAATTACCGATAACGACGGTATTACGATAACGACTGGTATTTACCGATAACGACCGGTATTTACGATACGGCCGTATTTAACTATATCGTTAATAACGGTCGTTAGGTAAATAACTGTCGTTATTTTACGATAAAGATCGGTATTTTACAATAACGTACCGATCTTTTATAAATAGGGCCCGTGGTTTCAATTGACTAAATAAAGCTCTGGTGTTTCCTACAACATATCCATATAAATCTCATTCATGTTGGACCTTACATGGTTCTGTAGCTCTTCAGTGATTGCCAGGCCATCTTCTGGTCTGTTTGAGTTTTGCATGATTAAGTACGGTAACAAACACCCGAGTGCATCTGGGTAAACAATTAGGGATAGCACAGATGTTTTAAGTATCGTCACTGGAAACAAACCGCTTTAAAAAGTGTATGTGTTAGTTCGACCAACTGAGATCAAAAGATTTTCCTAAAAGATGAATGATGGGGCAATTAATGATAAACTAGCTGTAAGATATATCGTACTGATTTACCAACTAAGGAATTTACTTACTATAATCTATAATAATTTCCCATTTGAATGTTCTGTTGACAGGACTGTGTATACAGGTAACACTACAAATAATCTTACTCATACATTCATCAGCCAGTTCTAAGCCAGTACTGACTGCACAGCTGGTTGTAGGCAAAAGGATTTGCGAGTATATAAATATTCTCTAAGTCTGCTTGTGAAGGTTCTCATTCATCCAGGTCATGGTATACTGTTGTATTCAATTAGATCAACTGGACTTCAAGTTTAGTTCTTGAAGACGTTTCGCCATTCATCCGATGGCTTCTCAATTCAGAATGACTTGTACAAGAATCTATTGGCAATTAAGGACCCTAGAAAGTCCCAATTAGCTATAAAAGCCAGGTGTCAGGGACCTTCTGAATGCAAGGTGATTGCATTGAGACTAAGAGGTGTTATTAAAAATGCCCAATCCTGACCTGTCACCTGAGGAATTGGCTCATCTGTGCTGGGCCATACATTGGTGCAGTTGCTGTTTGGTCTACCCCACATACAAAGTAGAGCACTTTTCATTGCCCTGCACTGCATATATGATGTTGCTTTTCTTGTTTTTTTCGGTATTGGGTCTTTCGGTTGTACAATTGCTTCCTCAGTGTGTTGTTCGGTTTAAAGAAAGACCAGGATACGGTGTTTTTGAAAATTCTTCCAATTTCTTGGAGATCCCTGCTACAATGGGATGACCATGCTCTTTCTCCGTTTGCATTCCCCCTTCACTGTTTGAATTTGTTTTCTTTTCTTTCCTTCTACTTGACAAGGCAGTCTGGATATCCACAAGTTTTAAGGGTCCTTAAATTTCTTTAATTAAACATCTCCTCTGAGATGTTTAATTAAAGAAATTAATAAAGAAATTAAACATATAGCCAGCACAGAAGAGCCACTTCCTCGGTAGGACTCAGCCTTGTACCTGCATTGTAAGGATAAAGGACATACCTTTGAAGATTGTAATATCAACATCTTGGCAAAGGAACACGACTGGTTCAAGAGAGGTGTCAGGAGGCCTTTATGTAAAAATAAAGAAATCAAACCTGAATAGAGGTGGGGGGTTCAACATAACTGTCTGCCATGTACATGCTGTTTTGACACCTTACCTTGGGTGTTCCATAACACCTCTTAGCCTCAATGCATCCACACACTGCATTCAGAAGGTCCCTAACACCTGGCTGTCATATGCTAATTTGGACTTCCCAGGTACTTAATTGCCAACAGATTTTGTACAAGTCATTCTGAATTTAGAAAGCCAGTCGGATAACTAGCGAAACATCTTCAAGAACTAAGGGCTTTTTAGCGTTACCAAGGGTTAGTTAATGTACGATCGGGGTTGTAAATGTGCAATCCACATCTACAACCGAATGTTCGTTAATTACCGAACGTTCGGACGCAGAATACCGTGTGGTAATAAACTACCGCAATGGTATTCTATGGGGATCATATCTACGATAACGATCATAAATTAACGATTGTTAAAACTGATCGGAAATCAATGATCGGTTTTAACAATCGTTTTAAAGGTTAAAGGTTAAATCGAAAAGGCTTACCGATCATTAAAGGCTAAAAAGCAATACCGTGCCTTTATAAATACAGCTTTAAGTCCAGTTGATCTAACTGAATACAACAGATTTTCTCTAAGTCAGATATCATTTGCTCTAAAGGTTTAGAGGGATACCTATGTTCCCAATGTTGTAAGTTTGCTTTTTAAATGTAAATTAAAAGTAAATTGTTCTCCAGAAACTATACACTTAAACTAAAGTATCAACAAACGGCTTATGCAGATAGCAAATGGGTGAACACAAATGTCTTACAATAGTTGAGGTTTAACACGTAGTACATGATGGTGTGAACGGTTACACTTTTAAAGTACGCAATACACTATTTTTTCTTTTTATTTGTATGTATCATATACAGTAGGAATAGAATATCTATACATGACATCACAATATAAAAAATGGCGACTCCTTTGCTTTCCACTAGATTAATTGACAGGTTTACAGGAGAGAATTGCTAAGGTGATAAAGAGCATTAGGAAAACATTACAATTCAGTGGCACAAAGCAGGAACTTAATTCAAGTGTGTTTTATTAAGCCTTCAGAACCAAAGAAATAAAGACATTGTTGTATATTATTCCTTAATATTTCCTCTAGACTAAAATATTTACAAATAATATAGGAATTGTATCCTTAATAGAGTAAGACTATTCTTTAAGTAAAACCTAGTTTTCTTTTTATAGATACATAATCATTAAATAATATAAAATGTGAGATTTCTAAGCAAGATTACAACGACAATCCATGTTTAAGGTCTGTATCCGATTCACAGATTTGAGAACTTCTTCCTATATTTGGAAACCCAATACAATATTGACACTTTGGTATCTACTACATTGGTTCCCATATAGACTTGAAGTATATTTGTTGATTACAAACAGAATTTAAACATGGGTACTGCACATTATGTTGGTTTTACACAGTCATTGATTGGTCAAAAAAACTGATTGTATTTGTTAATTAAAAATTCATCATTTGTTTATTCTCAAATTCAAAGGCATAAGGCAGCAACCTTTCCCAAGCATTGGGTTTTTATATATCAAAACACATGGAGAGAAAAATCTAGTTTAAAACACTCTTTCGGTCATTTTGAATGGATGACCTTGTCCTCTCCACGCAGTCTGTGACAAAATTCTCCTGAGAATTCTCTGACCTGACTTGAATATGTTTGTATATTTAATTATAGCTCCATGTATGGAGCTTCATTTCCAACGTAAACAAGCATAATTTGTCTTTTCCCCCTTTGACGTGTAAACTGCAAACCCAAGTAGAATTATTCTGTAAACAGGTTCCAAAAAGATGTACGAGTCCATCAAGTTGTCAGATTCATATTTCTGTTTAGTGGTTGTTGCATTTGTTCTATGTGTAAACTTTCTCATTTGATTTGTTTTACTGTTTGTTTAAAAAAAGAATGGAGAAACCCTTCTTAACAGAAGGCATCTTGCAGTCTCATGCTATTGAATAGCATTGCCTACAAAATATAAGAAACAAGAAGTAATTTCTTACTCCGAGGTTCCCCAGAGTAAGGGGCGGAGATAAGCAAAACAATCCTTATGTCCTTAGATTATGCATGTGTCCAGAATAACATGCAATATAGCTTCATATATAGAGCCAATCATCGACCTGCAGACATGACATGTTTCGATCTTGTCAAGTGTGCAAGATACAGATTCATGGCTCTATGGTGTAGGACTTGGCGTACAGTAGACAAGGCAGCTATAAATCTTAGGGAGAGAGGGGACAAAAGGAGCAAAAAGCCCTTCACTGAGCATAAAAATGGAAAACACCTTCTTATAACAAAAGGCATTTAAAAAAAGAACTAAAGATTCTCTGAACTTTACACTGACATCAGCAGAGAGTCAAACCCCAACCATAACAGCAGCTGAAGTGTAGCACATGTGCAGACCAGCTAACCCAGTTGTCCGATCACTGAGGTGTAGTATGCAACCTGTCAGGATCACAACAGTACCCAACTTCTCCCATTTTCAGGAATCTAATATATTTACTAAAAAGTAACGTTTCTGAATGTGAATGATAATCTTACCCTTTGAGAGGTTGATTACCATGAACACCAAGGGTTACAAATAATAATTTGGTATAGAATTTGTCTTCTACATACCTCAATTCTCCTCCCAAAGGGATTTGGCCAAAAAGCCCTTTAATGGAGGTTTCAGCAGGAATGTGTAAGTCACACTGTGTAGTGAGGAATTAGACTGAGATTCTTCAGTAAACATTCTGTGTCATTGTAATGTGCAAAGTAATTACATGTCCTTGTTCACATTTAATTGATTTAGTTGCAAAGAACTAAATATTTTTGTTTCTCATAATCACTTGATATTAAAATAACAATTCCTCTTGTGTCTGGCAGTTTGACTGAATATCACGTGGGAGGAAAAGTTTTATTATTTGTGTCACTTTCTAAATCATCACATTTGGACACTTACACTAAAGAGGTTAAAGGGACATAAATCAGAATGTGCAAGAAAGGGTTTAATTGCCGTTTGATTATTTTCATTCTCAGCAGACAAAATTCAGACATGTAAAGGACAAGTTTGTTCTAATTAAAACCATTTATATGACGACCTTTTCACCATTAGCAAAGTCTCTTGTTTTAATACAAGCTGAAAGATCGCCATCTCCTTGTGAAACTATTCACTGCATGATGGGAGAGTTTTTATCCATAAATCCACTCTGTTCCAGCAGTTACTCATGAGTGACTTTTTAACAGTGAGCACACAGGGTGTATTTGTACTGGAGCTTGTTATTTACTAAATAACCAAGAGCAGCCATGCAGAATATGATGATTTCCAGAGAAGGACATTTGCCAAGGGACACAACCAGTGCAATAGACATTCTCCTGTAGAATTTCTAGAGAAGAGTGACACTATCATAACGCCATTAAATTCAGATGATAATCACCAGTCAGTATTACAATACAGGGGCAGTGCAGGATAGAGATATCACCTTAACGTCAATTTAATTTTAAAAAATGTACCTTCTATTAACTTTCCATACAAACCTGGCACAAACTTTAAGTGCATGTCCACCATCATAATTTTGGTCATCAGTCAGATCCTTGCAACTCATTTCACTGTCAATGGCAGCTGGACATACCTAAAGATGCCTCATCTGCTGCTGTAGAAGTCATGGCCGTTCTGGCCTGGGCCCCTGACACACACCCTCCCCAGTGCTTATACATACTGCAGGTTCCATAAGTATCTGATACCCTTCTGGTACCAGAAACGGCAGTATTTTAAAACAGCTAATCATGTGTATGTTTACTGCCACAGTGCAATCAGCTGTTTGTAGGCTTGTGGAACCTACATTTAGACGGCGGGCCCTCTTAGCCCCTGGGCCCCACTGCCGTTGCGGGGGCTATTGTTACGCCACTGCAAGGGATTCTCAAACAGTGGCCTCCATGTTTTAAAACTATAACATATACTTGAGAAAGGGACAGGGTGTCCTGAAACGTTGTATGTGTGTTACAATAAATAGTTGTGAATTCACCTGATTAGTGTGCTTCCCATATCTTTATTGTGCTTTAAACTATAAATCACAGTATTCTTCAATGGCAGAGGGAAGCTAGGGAATGCTGGGTAGTTTCCAAGCAACTGGAGGCACACTGTTTGAGAATCCCTGCTCTGTCAATCACAGAGCAAACTGGTAATTTTGCAGCAAAAAAAGGCTGCTTCCAACTCACAGCTCAATTAACAATGTAACAATCTATTGGCCATATTTATTAACCTGTGGTATGGAAACAATACTGTGCTTTATGAAAGTAGACTACCGCTATGGTATGGTATGGGTGATAGTGCAATTATGATTCTGGTCACAAATATAGTGGTTACATTGACTGTCCATAGGGCCATATTTATAAAGGTGCGGTATTGCTATTTCACTATAACGTGATAAATAGGCCTTATGGAACAATCTATATAACAAGCACTGGAGAAAATGGAGAATTGACTGAACTTCAGCAAGCAGAAAGGGAGGATTCCAGGCACTGCATTAGTAGATATTAATTGTCCTGGTTACTTAGTAAAACCATAACATTTTTGTTCTGAGAATACCGCACTATACCACAGAAACAGATAATATGTCAAATATTACATAGGTTATGGAATTGTAAAATATATTGTTATAAACCTCTCAGCTTCACAAAAATGGTGATCTCATGCTCTCCGATAACGGATCACACTGTACAGCCACGGTCGTACATTAAGCTTGTTGGGCTGTACAATGCCAGGTGGTACTAGACTACCGCTATGCAATTACGATCGCAAATATACAAATTAGAAATATTATTTTGTTAAAGGCGGTATCACGAAATACAAGCAGTACATAGGTCAAGTAATAAAGGTACAAAGTACATATTTGTTTTGCAACAGCATTTAAATTTTCAAGGCAACATTGTCAAACTGATCTGCCTTCTGTTTTGCTCCCCTGCTGCCCTTGTTCCTAAATAGGTTGAATTCCTTCCGGTCCTTCTCTCAGGCTCGGAAAGCTGTGATTGCAGACAGATTGAAGGGAGTAGTGAAAACAACAAGAGTGCTTAGGAGTTTTTTTATAGTGACTATGAAAGGAAGAATCCTATTGCTTTTCAGTGAATTATTCTATCTTTAGACAAATAGAAATATCCCAATAATAAAATTCTCTATAATAATATAACTTTCTCTCAGATTCAACCATAATAATATTTAAAGTTTGTTTTGGAAACTTTTTGCTTAAACAGACGAGAACTGGTTTAAAGTTTAAAGAATAAGGATAAGAATAACTTAGCTGAACTCAAACAGGGCCATGTAGTTACAAAGTTTACAAACTTCTACATATCTGAACCATGATCTCACCACATATGTCCCTTCTACTAAT
The DNA here is from genome assembly GCA_019447015.1 of Hymenochirus boettgeri. Classification (NCBI taxonomy): domain Eukaryota; kingdom Metazoa; phylum Chordata; class Amphibia; order Anura; family Pipidae; genus Hymenochirus; species Hymenochirus boettgeri. Next base: position 10,611 of record JAACNH010004822.1, on the reverse strand, counting down.
CTTAACCTAGATCTCACCACATGATATGCCCCTTCTACTCATATATACCTAGATCTCACCACATGATATGTCCCTTCTACTAATCTAAACCTAGATCTCACACATAATATGTCCCTTCTACTCATCTATCCTAGATCTCACCACATATGTCCCTTCTACTAATCTAAACCTAGATCTCACCACATGAATGTCCCTTCTACTAATCTAAACCTAGATCTCACCACATGATATTTCCCTTCTACTAATCTAAACCTAGATCTCACCACATAATATGTCCCTTCTACTCATCTATACCTAGACTCACCATATGATATGTCCTTCTACTAATCTAAACCTAGATCTCACCCCATGTATGTCCCTTCTACTAACTAAACCTAGATCTCACCACATATGTCCCTTCTACTAATCTTAACCTAGACTCACCACATGATATGTCCCTTCTACTCATCTAAACCTAGATCTCACCATATGATATGTCCCTTCTACTAATCTAAACTAGATCTCACCACATGATATGTCCCTTCTACTAATCTAAACCTAGATCTCACCACATATGTCCCTTCTACTAATCTTAACCTAGATCTCACCACATCATATGTCCCTTCTACTAATCTAAACCTAGATCTCACCACATATGTCCCTTCTACTAATCTTAACCTAGATCTCACCATATGATATGCCCCTTCTACTCATATATACCTAGATCTCACCACATATGTCCCTTCTCCTAATCTAAACCTAGATCTCACCACATGATAGTCCCTTCTATAATCTAAACCTAGATCTACCACATATGTCCCTTCTACTAATCTTAACCTAGATCTCACCATATGATATGCCCCTTCTACTCATATATACCTAGATCTCACCACATATGTCCCTTCTACTCATCTAAACCTAAATCTCACCACATGATAGCCCCTTCTACTCATATATACTAGATCCCAATGTATGTCCTTTACTCATCTAAACTAGATCTCACCACATGATATGTCCCTTCTACTCATCTATACCTAGATCTCACCACATATGTCCCTTCTACTAATCTAAACCTAGATTCTCACCACATAATATGTCCTTCTACTCATCTATACCTAGATCTCACCATATGATATGTCCCTTCTACTCATCTAAACCTAGATCTCACCACATGATATGTCCCTTCTACTCATTATACCTAGATCTCACCACATGATATGTCCCTTCTACTCATATATACCTAGATCTCACCACATGTAGTCCTTCTACTCATCTATACCTAGATTCACCCCATGATATGTCCCTTCTATCATCTATACCTAGATCTCACCACATGATATGTCCCTTCTACTAATCTAAACCTAGATCTCAACAATGATATGTCCCTTCTACTAATCTAAACCTAGATCTCACCACATATGTCCCTTCTACTAATCTTAACCTAGATCTCACCATATGATATGCCCTTCTACTCATATATACCTAGATCTCACCACATATGTCCCTTCTACTCATCTAAACCTAAATCTCACCACATGATATGCCCCCTTCTACTCATATATACCTAGATCTCACCACATGATATGTCCCTTCTACTCATCTAAACCTAGATCTCACCACATGATATGTCCTTCTACTCATCTAACCTAGATCTCACCACATATGTCCCTTCTACTAATCTAAACCTAGATCTCAACCACATAATATGTCCCTTCTACTAATCTAAACCTAGATCTACCACAAATGTCCTTACTAATCTAAACCTAGATCTAACACAAGTCCCCTACTAATAAACTAGATCTAACCACATGAATGTCCCTACAACAAAAAGACTCACACATAACCCACTAAAACAAACACATCCACCAACATGTCCTTCTACTAATCTAAACCTAGATTCACCACATGATATGTCCTTCTACTAATCTAAACCTAGATCTCACCAACATATGTCCCTTCTACTCATCTATACCTAGATCTCACCACATTGTCCTTCTACTCATCATACCTAGATATCAATATGATATGCCCTTCTACTAATCTAAACCTAGATCTCACCACACATGTCCCTTCTACTAATAAACCTAGATCTCACCACCTGATATGCCCCTTCTACTAATCTATACCTAGATCTCATCCACATGATATGTCCCTTCTACTAATCTAAACCTAGATCTCACCACATAATATGTCCCTTCTACTCATCTAACTTAGATCTCACCACATATGTCCCTTCTACTAATCTAAACCTAGATCTCACCACATGATATGTCCCTTCTACTAATCTAAACACTGAGCTCACCATATGATATGCCCCTTCTACACATCTAAACCTAGATCTCACACATAATATGTCCCTTCTACTAATAACCTAGATCTCACCAATGATATGCCCCTTCTACTCATCTAAACCTAGATCTCACCATATGATATGCCTTCTACCATTAAACCTAGATCTCACCAATGATATGCCCCTTCTACTATCTAAACTAGATCTCACCACATGATATGTCCCTTCTACTCATCTAAACTTAGATCTCACCACATATGTCCCTTCTACTAATCTAAACCTAATCTCACCACATGATATTTCCCTTCTACTCATCTAAACCTAGATCTCACCACATGATATGTCCCTTCTACTTATCTAAACCTTGATCCCACCACATAATACTCCCTTCTACATTTCTAGACCTTGATCACCCCATATACAGTGATATTCC
>JAACNH010004821.1:0-22615 GCA_019447015.1 Hymenochirus boettgeri | reverse complement strand
ATGGAAAGGGGGGAGTGCTGCACACACGATCTGACACCATGGTTTTAAACAAAGTCACTGAAAGAGATAGGATTAAGGCAGCACATGAATTTAACTTTGCAATGGGCCAATGTGTTTTTCACTATAGATGCCCTTTAGCCCCTGACTTTATTCATTTGAAGACAGGCTGATTATTTGCAGGGCCTGTACGCTGGCATACACAGCATGAGAATTCTGACTCACGTAACAAGCAAGTCTGACTCACGAGCAATTAATAATTTGGCGAACAGCTCTATTTTCCCACTCACTGCAGATCATTGGTAAGAAAACAATCCATTCCTGGGATACATATACAACATGGGGCTCATTAATCATAAGGCAATAGATCTTATGGACCTTTTCTACGCTACCTGTGTTAGCACCAAGCGAGTGGTACCAGGGAAGAAAATACCAGCAGTGCTTCTATTGTCTGCTGCGTGTTTGCCCCGCGACCCACTTCTACATTAACTTTGAATATTTCCTCTCTCAGCCTTACATCTATATTGCTGCGCCACTCATAAGGCGCCCTTACGTCTGACCCTCTAGCAAACACATTTACTGTGACACAGATAGTTTAACAGTTATGTCTAGGTGATATGTGCTAACTAAAGGCATTGACACACTTATTATTACGAAAAAAAAATAAGATTTAAAAGGAAAGCTTTATGCTAAATATATTTATATCTTTTCTTGATTTACATCCCAGAAATTGATGATCAAAAAAATGTGAACATGCGCGCGGGAAAACTTGTTTTTTGGACTGGAAAGGCAGACACACTGACAATGCATAGAAAATCCACGTCTGTTAAACTGCATTGTCCTAAATGTACTCAAAACGGACAGCAAAAAACGTACATAGTGGGACCTTAGTCCTCACCATTGTGTACACAATGTTTGCCAATCACAGGAGCGGATGCGGTCGAGCCCTCTCTTGAGTCCGTGCTCAAAAAGACACGGAAGTTAAGCAAAAGCAAAGGGGAACGAAGGCTGGTAAGTACATTTCTGGGAACCTGTGAGTGCTATAAACCTCGCTAGGTCGAGGTTTATAGCCATTCCTACAAATACCAACATTTAGTTAGGGGGTAGACAACCCTTTAAAGTTTATCTGCAATATATTGGGGAACAGCTGCACTCTCCAGTTCTTTTAATATATACAGGTGCCTCCAGGTAACACAGCTCCTTCAAACAACACACTTCCCAGGTACATGATGTCTCAAATATTATTTAACATTTTTACGCCACACAGGATGTCTTCATCAGGACAACAACATGTTGTCCTGATGAAGATGTCTGTGTGGCATCAAAACGTTAAAAAAATTCTAGATAATCAAAGAACAGTGTACCCGGGAAGTTTATATCTGCGAAAATCAGATAAACTGGACATAGTCATGTGACTGGCTTCTCAGTTAATTTACTTTGGATATCTGGATTTCACAGATATACTGTGGACCTGGATAAATGAGATCCTTCACAAGCAATTAAAGGGCACGTCCACCCCTCAAATTAATTGTATGTAAGTAAATCACCATCCAAACCCAAAAACTGCAATTGTTAGAAATCTGAGAGATGTAAGTCAACCTGAAATGCTGTCTGAGGTTCTAAAACCCTTCTTTCTGCTTCCTTGTCCTTAGAGCTTGCAAAGCCATTCATAGATTGACAGTTGACATGAAGTCAATGACTGAATGCTGCTCTGGATGACAACTGTATATTTCTTTTATCACCCTATATATCTATTCTCCATTAGCTTCCAGTCTCTGCATTTGTGGAGTTGCACATCATCACCACGTGGAATGTTAAAGGTTTCACAGCATTGTTCTGCAAACAGAATGAATAACTGACTGAGCTGGAAATATTGAATAGATGACCCATAACATTGAAACTGGTGACTATTGGTTCTGGAGAAAACTGCAGCAAAAACATTCAGCTTGATTCTCTAAACAACAAGGAATAACATTGCAGTGCACGGCATTTTACACAAATAATGTTGCCATAGTGAATCTATTTGTTATTTCCCCCTATATAGTACTGGAATGAGTAAAGCTGTAAGCTAGAAAGAGTTTAAAGTTTAAATATAACCTTGGAATTCAGTATAAAGACTGATTTTGGAACACAATGTGCTATGAATGCGCTATATTGTGTGTCTGTGTGTGCTGCAAGTTTAAAATGTAATTACATTTCTATGGCAGTTTGTAAATGTCAAACTTCATGTATATTATTATTGGAGAGAAAGTGGCAGTTGGCCCTTGACAGGTATCCCACCTTGAGGGATCACCCCAAACTCCTGTGATGGAGAGAGACTCATATCTCCTGTCATGTCCCTTTTGGTGCCAACCTGCCATGCCCCTAACTCCACCCCTCCCAACTCTTAAATGGCAACTTCGCCCCCTATGTGACATCACTGACACATGTTCCCTCATCATGCCCCCTACCCTGCCGTAAACCTTAAAGAATAACATTGTGTATAAATTATTTAAAAAAACTTTTAAACTGAAAAGTACATGGGACAGGAATATATGACTGGTAATTCTTAGCTCCCGATATTGTTTCTGTGAGGAGCACCAGCCCAAGGAAAATAAATAGGGACGCCTACCTTGGAATGTTAGGAAAATTCCAAGGTAGAGTGCATTCTGGAAGAAGGATTGTTAGAAACTGAAATGTCAGCTCACTAATGTCAACAGCAGGGAATAGCAAGGGGTATAAATTCAACTTATTTTTCAAAATGGAAGATAAGTTGAATAACTAGGTATGTATCATATAAACTAAAAAATTTAAAGATAATGACATTTTCACTGAACTTTTCCTTAATTATAAAAATGTACATGTAAAGCATGTATTCTCAGGTATGGTTGTTGTCTTCAATCCATTTCTTGACTATGAGCCAGCAGTGGGAGAGGGAATTTCCACTAAGCAATTCACAATACAAACTGTTGCAGTTCAGGCTATAAAAATGCACACGCAGAAGAGTTTATGGTAAAAGAGCACCTGATTGACAGCTGAAAAAATACAGTTGTAGTTGAAAAAATTAGAATTTCCTGTAATGGCAATAAAAAAAACCCAGTTTAGATGTCCTTTAGCAAAGTGGCAGTTGGGCTTTGATTATGTCTCAGATCCAGTTGTTTTTGATTAAGAAGGTGTCAGTCTGACTTTATTACACCTCAGATCCAGTTAACTGCGCTTTCATAGATTTTGTAGAATACAGCCAGCACATTTTCCTATGTGCCTGCAGTAGCCCAGCTTCTAAACTGTGAGAAGCTGTCCAAAAAATGGGAAGAATAAAAAAAAGGAAGAAACAAAATAACTAGAAAGGGAAAGTATAAACTTTTTTGGCTATTTTGGTCAAAATTTTTTTTTTTGACATAGTTACCCTTAAATATGCTGCTACGTAAGGGGAAAGGTAGGTCAGGGTTGTGTATACCTGGGTCAGGTTTGCGGTTAAAAAACAAAATTTTTGATGTATTGGTCAAAATTTTTTTTACTTTAGTTACCCTTTAAGAAAATGTTACCCTGCAACAAAAGGATAAGTAGATCAGTAGGAGTGGGTCTGGTTGAGGGTTAAAAAAACAAACTTAAATGATTTGTCAAAATTTGTTTTTTTGACTAGTTACTCATTAAAGGGATGTCCACCCCCAAAACTCAAATTTAACCTCACATTGGCCCCACTCTGTAGTGTACAGAGCTTTATGGTTGCCATGCTGTGCCCCCCAAAGTCCAGGAAAGTGTAGTGTAGAAGGTCTGTTGGACTCATCCTGCGCCTGCTCAGCCTCAACCTCGACAAGGTCAGAGGCATGCGCAGGAGAGTCTCCCCCCCTCCCTCTCCCTCCCGTTTTATTCCCCGCCCTAGTGAAAAATCCCCTGTATATATTATAGATATTGGACCCCCAGACCCAACCGCCTAATAGAATTCTTAGAAAGTGCCTTCCCTCTATCCTCCGGCGTTTTGAGCAGCCAGCAGCCGCGTCCCTGATTGGCTGCCTCTCAGCCAATCAGGGACGCAGCTGCCGGTCCCGCCCCTTGCTTGCATTCCGTGGAAAGAGGGAAGGTAAGTAACTATCAGGGACTTTCTAACAATTCTATACGGCAGTTGGGCTGGGGAACCAATATCTATAAAAATATATAATAATAAGTATGGCTGCCACAGTAATGGATAAATAGATCAGTAGGGTTTGTACGTGTTGGGGGTTAAAAAAAAAACTTTTTTATATTTGGTCAAAATAGTTTTTTTTGACTTAGTTACCCTTTAAGTATGGCTGCAACTGTAATGGAGGGGTAGGTCAGTAGGTGTGTGTACCTGGGTTCGTTGGGGGTTAAAAAAACAAACTTTATTTAATGATTAATCAATTTTTTTAAAACTTTATTACCATTTAAGTATGGCTGCCACGGAAATGGAAGGGTAGGTCAGGAGGTGTTGTAACTGGGTCTGGTTGAGGGAGTATGTCTTTTTTGTTTACAACCATAAAACTAATTTATATCAAAAAATTTTTAAAAACTATTTACATTAAATATGGCGGCAGAGAATGGAATGGTAGGTCAGTAGGTGTGTGTACGCTTGTGAGGTGGGAGGGATGTATTTTTGCATGTATGACCATATAACTAAATTTATTGATGATTGATCAAAATAATTTTTTTGACTATGGTTACCCTTTAAATATGGCTTCCATGGGAATGGAAAGGTAGGTCAGTAGGTGGGTGTACCTGTGTCTGTGTGGGGGGTTGGGGGTATCACCGTTGTATTTATGACCATGAAACAAACTGTTTTGAAATATCCACATTTGAGGATTGTTACCATTATAGTCTATGGGAAAAAATGTCCCGAAATTTGCCTATAAAGCGTAAAGCTTCTGCGGATTTCTTAGCAGGTAATAGCACACTTCTCCTATATGCCCCGCAGTCTGTACCGTCTCTAGCTCAAAAACTGTGGGAGGAGATACAGTCCAAAAAGTGGAAGATTAAAACGGAATAAGAAGAAAAAGAAGAAGAATTAGAAAGAACAGTAATTTGGCTCTTCAAGCCAAATTAATAATTTGTCTTAGATTCAAAGTGAATTTCAAACAGTATCTTTTTAGGATTCACATATGTATTTAATCAGTTTCTGGGTTAGGAATGGAAACAAATCTTTGACCATAGTTCTCCTTCAATGAGAGCTGGTATGGACTGCTCTGATCAGCTGCTCTTGCTTTAGTACCAGGAATTGTTACAGCCCATAGAAATAGTGCTGTCATAAGGTGACTTTCCAAATGGGAAAATTGATATTTTAAACACTTAACCTTAAACGCATAAAGTATCAACGTAAGCAGAATGTCAGCTTCATAAATGTGTCCTTGTAATTTATTTGTATATGATTTACAATAACTGTGATATTAAACTCAGAATAATGTTAATACATCAGGATTTTAATGCTCTGGTGTAGGATTAACAGATATTAGAATATCCCAACATTCTGTAATAGGCCATACACCAGAGGTACTAATTCAGTGACATAACTACAGATTGGGTAGAAGAGAGGGGGTGTTAGGGGCCTTGCTTAAAAGTTCCTGGTCCCTGCAGTTTCACCCCTGTACAAATTGTTTAAAGGGACACTATACTGAAAAAAATGACTTTTGTTAATCTATAATTGAATACATGTAAGTAGCCACTTACAGTAGCACAAATTTGTGTGTTGCTGCATGTCTTCAATACAGAACACATTTTGTTTGAGCAGTATCCCCCCTCCCTTTTTTAACCACTCCCACTTCCATCCGACCTGACTTTTTCCCCCACAAACCAACTGTCAAACCTGCAACTGCCTACAGCATTCCAACTGTCAAAACTCTGTCACCATTCACGCTACAGTAAAACTACTCACAGAAGAATAGTTATTGAGAGCAAGGAACTTGATTGACAGCTGAAATATAAGAAGTTTAGATTGGATATCTAAAGAAAAAGGGGGCAGATCAAAAAAAATATGATACAGTGGTGGCTAGGAAGAATTTAGTTTCCAGTTTGGTCAATTTAAAATAACCTATATTCGGTATAGATGCCCTTTAATCTATACCTGAACCAAGGTCGATCTCTAAATGACCATCCGGGCTATTGTCGGAAGGTATTGCCAGCAATCTAATGTACACCACAGGTGGGATGATATAGTATTAGTGTTTTCAAGGCAGATTCTCCTGTTTTGGAATTTTGCAGATCCAATGAAAACTTCAGAATGTTGAACTTAGTGCCAGAAAACTAAATCCTGTGTCACCAATTCTAAAAATCAGCCTCAATTGGGTTTGAAGTGCATTTTCAGTTCTGCCGTATTTATAAAGGTGCAGTATCGATTTTGAGTGATACCGCACCTTTAACGATCGGCAAAAGGATCGTTAAACCAACCGTTAATTACGATCAGCTTAATAATTATTAATTTACGATCTTTATTGTTAATTTGCGAACGTAAATACTGGTCATAAATCTACTATAACGAAATCATAGATTTACGGTCCCCATAGATTACCATTGTGTTGTAGTTACTACCGACGGTATTCTACGACCAAACGTTCTTTAATTATGTAGGAGCGCGGTTGTAAATGTATGACCGTGATCGTACATTAACTAACCGTGGTATCGCCCATTTTCTACCCAGCATTTTATATCTTCACCCTGGGTACATAAAATGGAGGGTAGTAGTTTGGGCAGTACATTATAAACAGTGTAATAGATGTATAATAACCTACGTGTGTTATAAATGATTAGATTAATATCAGCGACAAATCCCTGTAATGTCCAATATTTATCCACATTATCTATGTCTTTCCAGTCTATCAACTCTTCCTTCACTCTGTTAAACCTGCTGTTGTTTGGCTCCCTTCAGGCCTGCCTAAGGTAAAACCTGATGTGATCCTCCAGTACCAGGCTGGCTCACTAAATAGTCTGTACCAATGCAGGGATAGATATTTGGAGCCATTCAGTATTTTGCTGCTTAAATGTTTTCATTATAGACTGAAATGAGGGAAAGTCATTTCTTAGTGGACAATTCCCATTTTCTTTTCCTTAATATCCACTGCAGTTTGAGTCTTTGAACAATGCTGCCATTCATTGGACATGGAGTCCTTTTAACCTGCAGAAAAATCAAATAACAATTATTCTTGTTATTATTACACAACCTTTTAAAGAAAAAAATGTAATAAAAATGTTTCAGCACTTAAAGGGGAACTTAACCATTCAAACCCATGTTCCTGCTACCCAGGTGAGGACTCATAACCTAATGGCCTGACCCAATAGTTTAGGAGAAATACTTAAAGGGCATGTCCACCCCATTTCAAAAATGTGGCCATATAATAGCTATCTTCCCCCAGCCCCAAACGCTATAAAAGAATTTACAGGAACTCCCCCGATCTTCTTACCTTACCTCTCCCGCGAGAGTACTGTACAGGCCTCTCTGTGCATGAAGCTGCAAGCAGGGGGCCGTACCGGCAGCCGCGTCCGTGATTGGCTGAGAGGCAGTCAATCGCGGCTGCCGGCTGCACAGAACGCCAGGGAGGAGAGGTAAGGGAAGTAAGGATTGGAGGAGTTCCTGTAAAATCTTTTATAGCGTTTAGGGCTGGGGAAGGTTAGCTATTATATGGCAAAGGGGTTTTATGGTAGGGGGAGGGCTTGCAAAATGGGAGGAATCTTCTGCGAAGACAAAATTCTCCCAGAGGAGAGACAGGAGGCAGAGTTCTATATGGACTTGCTATCCTGGTGGGCAGTTTTTGGGACTTTGGGGGGGACTACAGGAGAACCCTATGGAGCTGGGATGTGAGGTAAGGATTTTATTACACTACACAGTGGGGCCAGTAGTGGGGGAGATTATAGTTTTGGGGGTTGACATGCCCTTTAAAGTTGCTATTGCAGGTCCTGTTTGCCCCATTCATTCGAACTTTCCAGGACGTGTTCTGCAAGTACTGTATCTATCCACTGGTACGTATAGGAGCAACTTTACTTTACTTTTAACTTCAAGTATTTCTCCTCCAATATTACAAATCCAGGGTGAGGTTCAGGTCCTTACCTTGTGTACTTAATAAATTGGAAGATTGGGTGAATTTGAAGGGTTTAGTTTCTCTTTAAAAAATCCATATTCTTTGTTAGACCAGCCCCATGTTTTTTTAATTCAACGTATGAGAAAAAAATGAACTTTCTGTCCCATAAATAAACATATTACACATTATAAAAAGATTGGATTCCTTTTTGTGCAACACCGCCAATTTAATTCTCCTGTTCTGCCCGGTTGATTTATACATATCTGCGAATGTAGCAAATTCTGCTTTATGGAGGGAAAAAAAAATCAGATTATATTTTAATCCGTATATTATTTTGTCTCCCACTGTTCAGCTAGGATGTAGCTCTGGCAGAAAATACATTCTTCTCCTTTCATCTGCCCCCCAGGGGAATGATGTAACTGGCTTCCAGCACTGGCGAGGCTTGGACGCTGGGACTTGCTGTTATAAAGAGGTCAAGTTGAATACAATCTGTAGGATCTCATATATATTTCTCAGTGCCCCCTGATATATACGCTATTTTGTATTATTATATATGATACATCACTGCTAGATTTCTAGCCTTTCAACATTGTTAACACTCATCTACTATTCTTCCTTCCTGCTCCAAAGATACTTATGGGTATCTTCACATTGTTAATTATACTTCTCTAGCTAGTTGTTACATTGCAGCAACTGACCAATTAACTTCAGAGACTGTGACACTGTAAACATCGCTCCACCTACAAACCCGCCCTTTATGGTATGATGTATACGTGTGTAATGCAGCGCAGAAATACATATTAACTCTTTCTGTGCCAAGCTGCATAGTGTTTTTTTATCACCATCTATATTTTTGGCAGGGAAGGTGGGGAGGGTGATTGATATCCATGGGGACATGGGAATAGAAAAGGGTCACTTTATTTCTCTCTTGGGTTTATTCTAACTCCTATGTTCTCCATTCCCCTTATTTTTCCCTTTCTAATTCTGGTCCTCCTCCCCCTTTGTCTCTCTCACCTCTCCCCTCACTGCTTTGCTGTTTCCCTCCTACTCACACGTTTTCTCTCTCTCACCCCTTTTTCTTTCATCTCCCTCTATTCCTCTATAAGAAGCACATCTTATCTCACAGGTATGTCTCACTTCAAAGGGTTCTTGTGTTTGGAGAACATGCTTGTCTGTCTTCTCCAACTCTCAACCCGTGTGTCTATCCGTTTCTGTGTCATAGCAGGAACATTTTGTACTTTTGCAAAGTTGGGTAGGTGATGATCTGTATTGATCTTATGGTGTCTAGTAGTAGTGGTTTCCTACAGACAGAGGAATGTACCAGGGCAATGTCCATTCATCAAGGGTTTGTAGAGCTTGACTGGGTTCGAGAAGATTGAGGCCTGAGGAGCATTGGAATTGGACCTTCTCTGTGAGGTTGGGGTGATGTTTGGTATTGAGGGCACAATCTATGGATTTTAGGGTAGGATCTTGCTGTATTGCATTTTTAAAATAACATTTGCATGTAACTGTAAATACAAGTTACAGTTCTGCTTATTTAGAACAGCTCAGTAAAAATGCTCGTCCTACCAGTTTTAGCCAAACCGTCACTGGTGGGAACACTTTACAGGTACCTGAATGTACTGACAAGGTTTACTATTCTTGGTTATGTCCTAATATAGTGTAAGTATACATTTACAGATGCCTATAGAAGATGTTGAATAGTATTGTCAATTTCTAGGTGGCTATATTTCTTTGTAGAGATTAAATTGGGGTGGGTTATAAGTAGTTTGCATGAGGGCGAATTAAATATAAAATATAAATATATATATATTCTTTAATAACTAACTGGCTGTGTACCTCACCTCAGAAATCACTAGCACTGGGAAAATCATCTGTTTAATTCTGATGGATGGACAGTGCCAAATATGCTGTTACACATGTCTCAATGAATTCTATAGCCCCCCTCATTTCCTCCCTGCCAGTGCTATCAAGTAACTACTGGGTTACCTGCCCGAGACCTCCTGTAATCAAGACTGAGCAAACAGAAAACCAATTGTTACTCACTAGGAAATCAGGAACTGCCAGAAATCAGACAAATTACAGATGATTGTTATGGGTTTGTTAGGAATTATAGAATCCGCTGGCTCATAAGCTAGTTCTCCTTTAATATTAAAGGCAATGTCCCAAGGATGTTTGAGTGGATTCCTGTATATGTTGGGAAGACGGAGGGGGCTTCATAGAAGGATCTGGGCCAGCTGGAACCATCTAACATGTGGGTGGTTTTTAAACAGTGATAAGGAAGAATTAGTATATAACACCTCCCACAGAACCTTGTCAGAATAAAGAATCAGCAAGTAGATGGATTGAAGGAAAGAAATGAGGGTATTGCCCAGAGAGAAATAATGATCACAAAGCAGGTAGCATCAAAATAATTGCACAGAGGTGCCCAAGGAAGTAGAGACAAATTAGAGATAATGAGAGAACTGCAGGCTAACCTGTAGGCTAAACCATAAAGAGGGTTACTGAAGGCTAACCATGAGAGGGGACAGTAAGAAGAAGAAGAGCTGGGAGAGACAGAGAGAGCGTTCTGCTTCTGACAGGTTGACATATGGGTAGTAGTGGTTAGAAGTGTGACAGAGTAAGAGGGGGTGAATTAACAGATGCATGTAAATACAGGATGGCAACAAGATTGCAGAGAGAGTATTGTGAGTGCACAGTGAAAGTACTATAGCCAGGGACATTAGGAGGGAAGGTGTAGTTGGAGAGCTTATTCTGAAAGGCATAAAATAAATAGTACAGTGTGATGTAAAGAGAGTAAGCAGAGAGAGATGCACATTAAATGGGATGAGATGGGGTATAGATAGCACTGCAACAACAATGCAGAGTGGGAGAGCTGCACCTATTACAAGGCGCTCATGAGAAGTGGGGCAGTGGGTGTGGTTCACCGGAGAAAGAGTTGTCGCAATGGGTATGTGGGACCTGGAGAAGCATAAGGTACAATGGTGTGGTGGACCTAGAGAATGAGTGGGGACAGTTGGTGTGGTACATCTGGAGAAAGAGTTGGGGCAGTGTGTGTGGTGGACCTGGAGAAGCATAAGGAACAGTTGGTGTGGTGGACCTAGAGAATGAGTGGGGACAGTTGGTGTGGTACACCTGGAGAAAGAGTTGGGGCAGTGGGGTGGTGGACCAGGAGAAGCATAAGGTACAGTGGTGTGGGTGGATCTGGAGAAGGAGTGGGGACAGTTGGTGTGGTACACCTGGAGAAAGAGTTGGGGCATGTGTGTGGTGGACCTGGAGAAGCATAAGGAACAGTTGGTGTGGTGGACCTAAGAATGAGTGGGGACAGTTGGTGTGGTAACATGGAGAAAGAGTTGGGGAGGTGTGTGGTGGACCTGGAGAAGCATAAGGTACAGTTGGTGTGGTGGACCTAGAGAATGAGTGGGGACAGTTGGTGTGGTACACCTGGAGAAAGAGTTGGGGCAATGTGTGTGGTGGACCTGGAGAAGCATAAGGTACAGTTGGTGTGGTGGACCTAGAGATGAGTGGGGACAGTTGGTGTGGTACACATGGAGAAAGAGTTGGGGCAGTGGGTGTGGTGGACCAGGAGAAGCATAAGGTACAGTTGGTGTGGTGGATTGGAGAAGGAGTGGGGACAGTTGGTGTGGTACACCTGGGAGAAAGAGTTGGGGCAGTGGGTGTGGTGGACCAGGAGAAGCATAAGGTACAGTTGGTGTGGTGGATCTGAGAAGGAGGGGGACAGTTGGTGTGGTACACCTGGAGAAAGAGTTGGGGCAGTGGGTGTGGTGGACCTGGAGAAGCATAAGGACCTGGAGAAGAGCGGGGACAGTTGGTGTGGTACACCTGGAGAAGAGTTGGGGCAGTTGGTGTGTACACCTGGAGAAAGAGTTGGGGCAGTTGGTGTGGTGGACCTGGAGAGTTTATTGGAGAAGGAGCAGGGACAGTTGGTGTGGTACATCTGGAGAAAGAGTTTATGCAATGGGTATGTTGGACCTGCAGAAGCATAAGGTACAGTTGGTGTGGTGGATCTGGAGAAGGAGTGGGGACAGTTGGTGTGGTACACCTGGAGAAAGAGTTGGGGCAGTTGGTGTGGTACACCTGGAGAAAGAGTTGGGGCAGTTGGTGTGGTGGACCTGGAGAAGGAGCAGGGACAGTTGGTGTGGTACATCTGGAGAAAGAGTTTATGCAATGGGTATGTTGGACCTGCAGAAGCATAAGGTACAGTTGGTGTGGTGGATCTGGAGAAGGAGTGGGGATAGTTGGTGTGGTACACCTGGAGAAAGAGTTGGGGCAGTGGGTGTGGTGGACCTGGAGAAAGAGCGGGGACAGTTGGTGTGGTATACCTGAAGAAAGAGTTGGGGCAGTTGGTGTGGTGGACCTGGAGAAGGAGCAGGGACAGTTGGTGTGGTACATCTGGAGAAAGAGTTTATGCAATGGTATGTTGACCTGCAGAACCATAAGTTACGTTGTTGTGGTGGATCTGGAGAAGGAGTGGGGATAGTTGGTGTGGTACACCTGAGAAAAGGTTGGGGCAGTGGGTGTGGTGGACCTGGAGAAAGAGCGGGGACAGTTGGTGTGGTATACCTGAAGAAAGAGTTGGGCAGTGGTGGGTGGTGACCTGGAGAAGGAGCAGGGACAGTTGGTGTGGTACATCTGGAGAAAGAGTTGATGCAATGGGTATGTTGGACCTGCAGAAGCATAAGGTACGTTTGTGTGGTGGACCTGGAGAGAGCGGGGACAGTTGGTGTGGTACACCTGGAAAAGCGTTGGGGAAGTGGGTGTGGTGGACCTGAGAAAGCATAAGGTCCAGTTGGTGTGGTGAAATGGAGAAGGAGTGGGGACAGTTGGTGTGGTACACCTGGAAAAGAGTTGGGGAATGTGGGTGGTGGACCTGGAGAAGGAGCAGGGACAGTTGTGTGTTACATCTGAGAAAGAGTTGATGCAATGGTAGTTGGACCTGGAGAAGCATAAGGTACAGTTGGTGTGGTGGACCTGGAGAAGGAGTGGGGACAGTTGGTGTGGTACACATGGAGAAGAGTTGGGGCAATGGGTGTGTTGGACCTGGAGAAGCATAAGGTACAGTTGGTGTGGGGGACCTGGAAAAGGAGCGGGGACAGTTGGTGTGGTACACCTGGAGAAAGAGTTGGGAAGTGGGTTGTGTGGACCTGGAGAAGAAGCAGGGACAGTGGGTGTGCCGCATGTAGATATACATGCTATGGAAAAGCAAGAGGCATGAAGAGAAGGAGACAGAATATTGGGAGAAGTGAACCTGCAACTCATATCTTTCCACATCTTTCCAATTACAGTATTGTCAATATTTCCCTGTTACCTTATGTGCTCAATTAAAATATAAGTTTTTGATGTGTAATATCTTTAATATCTATTATATCTTTATATGACAATGTTACATTTGAATTTCTTCTTTCTATATTAGCAAGGAAGAAAATAAACCATGTTTTGTTATGTATGCCTCAGCCCTGACATACACTACCAATGTGTTTATCTGTTGGTTCCAAGGGGGTTTGGCTCTATCACAACAAACATGTATCTGAAAAGTGACCTACCTTCTCAGTAGTAATACTGAGGTTAGGTACATGCAAGGATCTCCTTCTGTGTCCATATCATTGGATGGCAGTTGGTTGGGCAAATAATCCTGTGTTTTTGTTAAAAAAGACAATAATAATATAACTGAGAAGAATGAATAAATAGATGCAAGGCAAACACTATGTCACAGGAAATCTACATTGGACAGATTATTGACCTGATCGACCATCTGGTGGAACATTTTGATTTGACAGGTTGAATTATTGGCAGGACTTTTCCCAGTGACCACACAATTTTTCTCCAATTGATGGTTGGATATGGTCAGTTTTTGTCTGATTGCTCATGCGAATTGCCTGTACTGCTTTAATTGTTTCAAAGTTGCTTACAATTTGTTTCCTTGTTGTTTTTTTTGTTGTGGTTTATAAAAGTGACTCAAGATATAATTTATATTGAGGAACGTCCCAACCTTACCATCCCTCCCTGCATGTCCCAAGGTTCCAGTAGGGTGAGCTGTTAAATTACATTAACTGCTTGACAAATGATAAAGCTCTGTTATAACATTCATTGAGAAATTATATTTTATATGGAATCCAGTTATTCATAGAGAAATTGTACAAGGTTATTGTAATGGAACATTCATGTCACTGTCTAATTAAAAGTGTCACTAGAATAGTTTGGAATGTTAGAGCCAAAGAACGAGATTAAAGAAAAATTCCAAAAGCTGCTGATGCAGAAATAGAGACGACGGTCAATGTTTTCCCTAAATCCCAGAATGGGTTCCCAGTTTGAGGTGCTAATCAGACTCAGGAAGGGAAAGGCTGCATGTTTGGTAGTGTCATGGCTTGTGGCTTTTGTAACAAATTTGTTTAGACAGTGACCTCGGTACTCTGGGCTTACAGATGCATGTTTGCAAAACCAGCTCATTTTGAAAACTCCATTCAACAATAACCTTTCATGGAACCATTGAGTTTCCCTGGCTTTTCTCTCCCCAGTATTCAGGTATATTCAGATAGTTGGGCAGTTTTTCCCTGCACTGATCTCTAAATGCTGTTTTTGTAGAGAAACCGCTTGATACATTATTAGAAATTAGAGCATATATACAGGGTTTATTCAGTAAAAGTTCTTATTGTTAAAAATTGTGCTAATTTTGCCCCAACCAATCGTTTAGCTATCAAATGTTAAATAATATCTGATTGGTTAGGGCTAATTAGCAGCATTTTTAACGATAAGAACATTTATTGAATCTCCCGATAAATATATAATTATATGGAATAAAATGAATTTACAAACACATTTGTTTTTGTCAATGTCTCATGTTTTGTCTTGAGAATCGTCTATTGTAATTGGATTTACTTCCCTTTTAAGAAGACTATTTGTACAAAAGGCCTTATATTGTGGGATTTCAGGAAGCGACTACTCAGATTATGACATTCTCTGGGATTTAATACTGTTACGGTAAAAAGCTGCTCTCTGCTGGTATGAAGGAACCTTATCTGCTATAGTTTTTAGATTTGAATGTTATGATGTTGTCAGTTTTATGCTGTTTTATAGCTGGTAAAGCAGTTGTATGGTCTCCATACAAGTGCTCTCTATTAAAAGAGCACACTACTTCATTTAAAATGACTCCTGGATAATGATTCTAACTGCAGTCCATCCAAACCTACAGCAGTATACTATTCCTGTCTATACAATGACTGTTACATCACCAGCAAGACTCTGGCTTGAGCATGCCCATTTTATCCTATTGTTAGAATAGAGCATCATCAGCTGCATCAGCCCTCGTCCCGTAACTTCTTTATAATTTTTAAAGCTGCCACAAGTCAGAATAGAATAATTTTCTCTCCCTAGGATCCACAGGTACTAAAGCACAGATATTGATTGCAAGGGCACTTGTATAGAGACCAAATTTCCCTATTAAGGCAGCAGCTACTGTAACTTAAAGGGCAACTGTGGTCCAAAAATGACTTTAGTGAAATTTATAGAATCTGAGAATTTTTGCAATTATTTTAATTGTTTTTTTTGCATAGTTTTGAAGATATTTACATTTTTGTGTGTGATATGGCTGCAGCATCACCAGATCCCCTGCACTTCCTGTCTTTGCTCGAAATCTGTCAGTCAATCTGTCCTGTGAGTGAGAACTCTGCCTGAAAGGCTGTTTTCAATAGTGGGAAGAAGGACTGTAGATTCCCTTACCTACTTTATCAGGACTTCACACAGCAGAGAGAAGGGACTGAGGGAATCTGAGGCTGTGCTCGCCGGCGGCACTGTGCAGGAGAAGCCTTGGAATGTCACAGTCAGCCTCCCACCCATTAACTTCTGGACAGTCATTTCTTTATATCTTGGGCTGTGGAGCATGAGAGATGGTTGATGGCTCATTTTAAAGGTTGGAGACAACATTTCCCTTTAAAGACTGTTGGTATGATGGAGGCTGTCCTCATTAGATTGCTATGAGGAAACATAGGCGGAAGGTTATTCCTTTAGAAGAAACTGATAGTGTGGAAAGGGACTGCTAACAATTTGAGCTATCAGGGTTATTGTAGATCACTTGTTCTCTTTCCTTATTGGAAAACGAAATCCTCAGAACAAATACCACTGAATCATAAGGCAGAACACCTTGACACAAAGCTCTAATCATTTTAATCAAGTGCCATTAAATTTTCCTTACTAACATGATGTGTAGCGATTTATTCCCAACATTCCAGTATCAGAGTTTGGTCACTGACCGTTGTTTCTTGCACATGTCCATTTCTAAGCTACTGTAGGAACTTGATTCAGCAGGTCACACCCTATAGTAGCTTTTAACCAATCCTGTTACAGTCCAGATTAGCATGTGACCGAGGTCAAGAGACCTTATACTAGTTACCTTATGCCATTTACTGGGTTGGTATTTTACACTTTATTGGTGTGATGGGGGAATTTTTAACATTATGAAATATAAAAGATGTTTAGTTTTCTTTAAATACCATACTTACCTTCAAAAATATCCAAATAGCAATGCTTACCTCTCAACTTTTCCCCATGATCCTCCGTCTGCCCTGTCCAAGTCTATAGGCAGTGTTCATTGGAGATTTTCTTTTATCTTCCAACCTAGAACATAAGCCACTGTTCTCATCCATTTCTCCTTATGTAATGTATATCTATTATTTTATTGGGCTGGGAGTTTGCAAATAAATCTTTCAGGGTACACCATCACAGCTCCGGGCAAAACCAAGGTGCCTATTTATAAACCCTTCTATATTCTTACCAAAGCCAACTGGCCATACAAGGATATATATTTTTCATTGATTCAGTCACTTTGAATTGTTCAAAATCCATTTCTGAAATCTGATTGGTGGGGCAAGTAGAAGGTGGCACATTAATTGATGTACTGATGTTCTTTTACACCACTTTTTCTGTTTCTGAGTCTACAAAAGGGACATCCATGTAGCAAGCATCAAACACCCAGATGTAACCATTATTATATTAGTACAGCAGGTCAAGCATGGTGCTGGCTCCAGCTTATAGATAATATCATTAACAGGGTGTTGCTGGCATTTAATCTGCATTAGTTCTGACTAGTTTCTGTATAGTTGTCCTCTGTTGGAGAAGCAGCACACCCCATTTGCAATCAGTGGCTCTATATAGCCCAATCTTACCAGTCTATATAGTCCATACAAGAGGTGCATAGGTTGTGCTCTAATTTGCAGAAACCAATCATTTATCGTAGTAGAAGAGTAAAAAGCTAACATCGATTGGGTGTGCAGATTAAGATTAAACTTTTGCACCTCTTGGTACGATTTGTAAATGGAAGGGGCAACCATAATAACTAATCTAGGACCAACCCTAGAATTTATCAAACTTCACAAGTGCAATGCTAATTAACTTTTTTAGGAAATGGAGCCTCCATTTCTGCCCCTGTTGAATCCAGATCAGCGATATCACATGTGATTCTTTCCGTGTTCCTGGGAGATCCCGCCCTACGACATGCACCGAATTACTCATTACTTTATAGATCTGAACAAGAAGGTGGGGCAGAAGAGAACAATTTCAAGCACAGGGTGAGTTTCAGTTCCTTCAGATTGTTTTATATCACCTTTATTCTCGCCCCTTGTATATCGTTATCTCTGTTATAATAGAACCAGTAGCCTGATGACAAACATTGTCACTAGACTGATTACTCGCGATAAGTTGTCAACCTGTGTCCTTAAAGATCTATGAAGAACTCCATAATCTAGCAATGAGAAAGGCACATGCTTGATGTATGGCTTATGTGCAATATTATCTCCCATGGGGTTACCATATCACCTGCTGATTGGAGGATACTTAATAAATAGAATTGGCAGATCTGATCACAATTTGATTGCATAGAAACTGCATTATTTCCAACTTACTAACTTGCATTGATCTGGCAACCCCAAAATGACTGAAATGTAATTGCTTTGTATACTGTAAAGCTAGTGCTGACCAGCTGTTTCTATTCTGGTGCTAAATTTAGGGTATCATAGTAATGCCAAAAATCCATATGAAGTATGGGTGATATCCATAGATAAAATATAGAATTACCTGATGGCTGGGAGAACAAATTGTTAGTGTCCTTGGAGTTTTTATTGATCTAGCAACCCTCGATGGGAACTTAGTAGAAAAGTGTGGTCAGTAGTGAGCTGCCATTTCAGGCCCTGACATGGTTCTTCTTCCCAACACGGCAAAAGCAACAAGTTGGAGGAGCACACTATTTCATTTCCATTGTTTTATTCAGGCAAAAAACAACGTATGTTTTTTGCCTGAATAAAACACTGGAAATGAAATAGTGTCTCCTCCAATTTTGTTGCTTTTGCCGTATTCTGTGGCCCTTGAGGTGGAGGGCTGGGAGGATTGCACCTATCAACTGGAGGCTGTGCCAAAGGAGTGTGGCTGGATTGTACCTACTTGAGGACTGTAAATTCTTCTTCCCAACTCATTTTTACATGCTGGAGTTGGATGAGTCAGCATGCTCACATCTCTGTTGAACAACTGAATGACAAAGGCCGAGTCAAGGGCTAAACCATAATGGGCACTATTAGGGGCCCCGGATAAAGAGAAGAATTAGAGAAATCGCTGGATGGGCAGTTTATCTTCTGCTGTTAGAAGAGATTATTCTATATGCACATGTGTGAGATGTCATGGTTGTCAGTCTGACAGTGAATATCCTTTACACTAAGGATGTGCCGACCAAGCTGGTGGCAAAGGCTGTAGCTCTACCCATACGGTTCGAGCCACTGGTTCCTGAGCCCACGTACAGAATACACACTGGCTGTGCAGACTGCATGAAACGCATCGATGGTGAATACATTGTGTCCGGCTGGGTGAAACCCTAAGCTTCTGCACAGGGGGTGAGATGTATATAAGACATGAAGTAAATACATTATACAACTGTATCCGTTAAACATACTTATGCAATACACATCAGGCAGTTAGAGACAATGCAGAGTGTTTGAACCTAAAAATAAAATACAGGAAATGGGGAAATTCCATCCAGCCTTACAAGGGCCTTATTTAAAGGCTATGCTGTGAAATAGATATGGAATAGTGTTTTGTTTGACTTCAATGGGACCATACTGGGTGGTATCGAACTATCGCTTGGTATCGACTTCATGGCCACAGAATCCATTATCACCTTGACCACAAAGCACTTTCGTCATCGGAAAAAGCAACCAAAGTGGTATTTTTTACATTCATATAGTATATGGTTTCAGGCCGCTTACGACTCTTTGTGCATACGGGTTACCACACAATACAAAAGACTAGATGGGGGGATTTGGCGATCGGGATTGCAAATTACATCCGCCATCCTAAATTTAGTTAAATTTAGTAATAAAAAAATAGCGATACAACGCCTTTAGAAATATGGCCTTATGTACCTTACAGTATTAAATAAAATTCAAACCCCCAAATTGGCTTCCTCTTCTCTGTTCAACCAATTGAATGTGACCTAATAATTAAATATATACAATGACCTGTACTTACAGAGTACAGAGATGAATAGGTGGGATTAAAGGATAGATATAGACAATGGTAGTTCTCCAAACCAGGAAGCAGTTAAACTTGCTTAGAACGATATATTATTGTGTTGATCCAGTGATTGGTTAAATGCTCTCCTGAGCAATCCATAGGGAATCCATTTCCCATTCTGGAACTATCTGTATACATTGTCCATTTTTTGGTCTTTTTTTCCGTAAACTTTTGTGGATAATTTATGAATAAGGTAGAAATGAACATTGGAGGAATCTGGTCAGTGATCTCTTTTACACCCTCCCTCAGATTATGCCATGGAACAGGTGAGGCAGCTCCAGTTAAAGCAGAGGGGATTGGCGGACGCATGTTACCTTTTCAAGTTTTCTAGGAACCAAACTCCTGAATACTTTACACATGTCAGGTAAGTGGCAGTAACTACTATATAGGCAAATGCCATTTATAATCATTCTGTAGCCTCTGAAAAACGTCCTGCTGATTTGTGCACATCAGTGAATATAATAACACAGTCACGAACATCCTGCAATTGTATTATTACAAACAATGCTTAGCTACAGTAAGTTATCAGTTATCACAATGTTTAGCTATGTCACTAGTTATAATCGGTGCTTAGCTATTCACTAGTTATAATCGGTGTTTATCTATGTCACCAGCATCAGGACTATCTTCAATTGTGTTTAACATTAAATATGCTCCCCTACTTTTAAACATAAGGTTGTTAGAAGTCAATGCTGATTATTCCCACGTGTAACCCCACCTAAATCTGCCAAGCCATACGTATGTTATATAAAATACTTTAGTTAAGTATGCTGCATGCTTGAACATTGTAAGACCAGGACACTAAAGCTCACCCAGTCAATTCACTTATGAATGGTGTTTCCTTATTTCAGTTTTATTCTTTTTGTCTGTTTCCCATTTACTCATAAGCCTTATTTATTTTGGTGTTGGGATTCCACATTATATCAAGATTCTTTACAGTGTATGTTCCCTATATGGTGATTCTGCCAGGTCTTGGTTCTCCCCCAGTGCAATTATATTAATACATAGCAATTATTTACTTTCAGCTTAAACCGGTAAAACCACACACTATTTCAAATTTCAATTCATTTTATCTCTTTGTGCAGGGAAAAATGGGGCGATGTTCTGCTTCCTTCCCTGAAAGACCAGAGTGGGAGCCATGGATCACCAATCAGTGGGACCCTGCAAGGAGTCTTTTTCAGCTGCAATAACTGAGTTCAACACTGGGCATCCTCCAAATGATTCACCATATGGGAGGTGGAGGCTGTCCGTGCCTGCTGGCCACCTCTTTCATGAGGGTACAAACCTGTACTTTGCAGATTTCTACTGCATGTAAGTGCATACCATTATGTAGTCTTAGTATTGGCACCACAAGGCTCCCAGGGAGATGTTCTGCAGTAACGTTTGCCACTGCTAGACCATCGGACAACCCCTTTCTGACTCGAGAGGAGAAGGGAGGGTACAGGCATGCACAGGATCTTATCCTAGAAGTGATATACACAATCCAGTGCCACTTGGGCTAGGGCAGTTAGGAGAGATCAAAGGGCATCAGCTGATGAGTCTTTCCACTGCAAATGCCAAGAAAGACCCCAGCTGTAAGGTTGTGCATCGGGCCTAGGTGTCAGTATTGCTATTGAAGCTCAATTGAGCAACTGGAACTTCATGTGGGATAGAATGGACTTAAGGGTAGTACAAAGTATGAAGTGACATGACAGCTGGTGACAGTGATGACATCGTAATGCAGAATAAATGGTGCATTTAAAACAATAGTATGATGTCAGTGACATGTAAATAGACGGAAAGTATTAAGGTGGGCCACATAAAGGTCAATAGTAAAACAATATTCTCTCTTTATATGTATATTTAATGGCAATGTTGCTACCACAGGCCGCTATATGAGAAATTATAATGGGCTTAACTGTAAACCTATCCAAAGTACATTGAACCTGAGAATGAGCGTTTTATTAGCAGGTTTATAATGATCTCATCCCTTTAATTGCTCTAGTTTTAAACATGCCTTTAAGGCAGTTCTGTATGGAAGAGAGGACTATATAACAGAAGTTATTCTTTTTATAGCTCCCCAACCCCCTAAAGCTTCTTTTTATTTTGCTTTCTGCTGCTGTCTATTTATGGATTGAATGTGTTGTCTTTTCCTCTTGTCTTTGAAGGACAACTAAAGCTAAATGAGCCTGAATTAATTCTCTAATTGCCAACTAGCAAATAGCTTCTTCAGTCCTGAAATCAGCAGAACTGTGGGCAAATCATCTGTAATTGTTCAGGTTTCTGTCATTTCCTTATTTCTGTGTCCCTCCTTACAAGTGAGTACCAACCGATTTGCTGTTCAGTCTTGATTACAAGAGAGGTTATCCAGTACTTGGCAGTCTACGCTACTTTGAATTTCTGACCCACTCTGTAAAAAACAGAATTGCAGACCTACACAGCCGATTTTACCAAATGCTGATTTCAGGGGTGAGAGATACAGCGCATCTGTCAGCAATTCTAAATACACGCTGGTCTTTATAGTTAAAGATTAATCTAGCTTGTATTGACGTACGAGGATCGGCCTTTGTATACACCTCACTTACGCATCAGTAGCAAGTTCTTTGTGTAGAATTGTGCACAGCTGTGTCACGCACTATTAACACTGGTCTGTCTTGTTTTGTTTCTAATTGTGAACACTGCAATGCGCTAGTTGTTAGAAACTGGTACTAAACGGATCGCAACATGAAAATCATCTATGAACTGTAGATGTTATTATACTTCATGCTACTGCGGCCTACCATGTTATTACGCTGTTTCACCTGCCCCCTTTAAAGTCAACCAAATTATCTTTATATCATTGTACATTTATGTGATTTAAGCAACTTGGCAGTTGGAAACTATTGTCATCATTTCCCCCCCCCCCCCCCAAAAAAGTTAAAATTAAAAGATCCTTTGGGCAGGAAGGTAATATTAATCGTTCCTAGCTCCCACTTTTGATTCTGCAAGAAGCACCAGCACACAAAGAAAACTTCCTCCTGGCTTTAGTCCAATCTTTAAAACAATAAGACACTAAACTGTACGATGAA
>JAACNH010004820.1:0-22616 GCA_019447015.1 Hymenochirus boettgeri | reverse complement strand
GTTCCACTTTATATCCCCGTTAGACAGCAGTCCGCTTTAATCCCCTTTGAAACACAGCAGTCCCCTATAGGTCCCTATGTATTTAGACAGCAGTCCCCTTTATGTGTCCCCTTTTAGACAGCAGTTCCCCTTTTAGACAGCAGTCCCCTTATGTCCCCTTTAGACAGCAGTCCCTTTGATGTCCCCTTTTAGACAGCAGTCCCTTTATGTCCCCTTTTAGACAGCAGTCCCCTTTTAGAACATTATAGAATGTATGTAATATTTCCAAAGCAAGTGCAGCCATTGCATGCTCCAATAAGACATTCTACTATAATCCCTGTATAACTCCATGGAGAGGAGCTACTGACATAAGATGAAGAAAAAGATTGAAGGGGCACCAAAGGCAGAGTCAAGAGGTCAAGAAAGAGGAGGTTTGAAAGAAACACATTTAAAAAGTAATATAGGAATATAGGAAAAAATACTTAATATTTGAGATGGGACAGAGGCAAAGGCAAAAAGTCTGTGTGGTGCTCAAAACGATTTTCCCTTTGGCAAGGAGGATGGAGAACCTTAAAATAACATTGCGTAATAGTTTAGTAATATAAATTTCTGGACATGTCCTTCCTTAGCTATCTGACCATGATCGTTTTTTTATAGCTATTTTTAAGTCTCCAACTTCCTCTACCTGATAAACAGAAGCAGGATATGGCAACTTCTCATAAATAAACATGTGCAACCATTAGAGCTTGCCATTGGTGATCCTTACCTTCCATCCAGTCACGTGGCATCCCTTTCACAATTTTGACTTACCTTATGCAACTTTTGGCTTCAGCTCTTCGGATATTTCCAGCAATCAGTCTTCGATCTTTGGCTGTTTGGCAATCTGGCAGCAGATTTGAATTTCTTAGCCTATTCATTATTTTTGCGGACCCCCCAACTAAGATTCTTCGCTGCCCTCCTGACTTCTGCTTGTTCCTGACTTTATCTTCAGGATTATTGGTTCCTTTCTCTAGATGCTCAGCTGTTTAATGCCCAATTCTCCTAGTTTGCTTTATTCTACTCGGTATCCCGCTCCCTGCCCAGCACACATACCTTGCATCTAAGTCCTGGGCAACTAGGTGAGACTTGCCAAGCACCCAGCAATCAGGTTGCTGGAATGGTGAATCTGTGCTTGATTCAACCTTAACTTGTTGCCTTTTAAAGGGAATGAGTAAGGTAATTCAAAGTTCAGGCCATGCTGATATGATACAATTTAATGTGTATCATATTAATGTGTTCTTTAACTCTAAAGTGTTCAATTTACTTACCCTTTAACTTTAAAGCATATCCTATTGGGTTTTTAGACAATTTTTCACCATGAAATTTGTGGTCTAATCTTGACCATTGACATATGTTTCACACCCGATGGCTTATATGTTGACACTGCTATACTTCTACAAAAACTCTGCCCTTATGTAGATATGTATCACTATCACATAACTAGCAGAAAGCAATGTATTATTTGTGACAGGAAAATCCTGTTAACCATATCAATGGGAAAATACACGGCAAACACAATGCACTAAAACATTATTGCATTAGTACATAGAAGCAGCACTCTGCTAATCCAGTCTGTGCCTATCCCGGTTTTACTGTAAGTGTAATGTACAGCTAGCAGGTTCCTTACTGAGACTAGATGAGTGTCACCCCAGCAAGTCCACAGGAGAAGATGGAATGAGATTTCAGTGTAGGTGGAGACCCAGCAAGTAAAGTGGAAAGGTAAGCTTTGCCAATGGCTTAGAAAAATAAGAGTAACATAGTGTGTGATTTAAAGGAACACTTTGCAATGGACTGAACTTTGATTTACCCTGTACATGCCCTTATTGTTAATTATGTTTATTACCATTACCGCGGCCATACATGCAAAGATACCCAAAATCTTACACAATGAAATTGTGTGTGGCAACTAAATCTGTTGATTCAGACATGCAGGAAATGTGTGTATCTTGAAAAGATTGTTTGAGTGATATTGTAACAATGTAGTTGTGTCCTTTGATCAGATTAATAAGTATGTCATATTTAGTCTTAGCTCCACCTATTAGATAAAATAATGGAATTATTTGATCCATAATAAAAGTTAATGCTATGAACTAAACAGGTAAAAGGGAAATGGAAAAAAGAATATGCTTTTAAAATTTTAAAATCAGAGGGACAAAACAGGCTTACAGGGGGTATAAAACTGTAATAAGGAGTGCAAGAAAGCAATCAACTAGTAATATAGAAAATGAAAATGGATAGTAGAACAAAGCAAGCCCAACCCCCAAAATGTCTTTTAGGTAATTAAATAGTAAAAAGATGAGGACTGAGAATGGGACCATTAAATAACAGGAATAATATGATCATAGAGGATGCCGAAACAGCCATATATATCGAGTATAACACGATCTGAGTATAAGCCGAGGTACTTATTTTTACCTTAAAAAAAATAGTAAAAACTGATTGACTTGAGATAAAGCCAAGGGTGACTTCCCCCATAGACAGACCCATAATAGTTCCACAGACAGTCCCCACAGAAGTCTTATACACAGCCCCATAGAAAGTCCCAATATGCAGGCCCATGGAAAAACTTATACCACTGCCCCATAGAAAGTCCCAACACAGCCAATAGAAAGCCTATACACAGCCCCATAGAAAGCCTTATACACAGCCCCATGAAAGTCCCTTACATAGTCCACACAGCCCCATAGTAAAAACATAGTGACACCAAACGGCAATTGGAAAGTATACCTGGATCAACCAGATCTCTAGTATAGTGATTAGTACCAGTAATTCCCAATATTTTATTTTAGAAACTATACCAGGCCTTTTTTAAAGCTATTCAATGAACTTGCCATTACCACATCTGCTGGAAGACAGTTCCACAGTTCACCGCTCTCCACTGTAAAGAAACTTTATAAACCTGAAGAATAAATTTTCTTTTCTTCCCGAAGTCCCATACACAATCCCACACAGAATGCCCTGACTACCTTTCGTGCAGCCTGTTGTTGAACCCTGCTACTTCTATAATTTTTTCCCCTTTCCGTAGCCTGGGTTAATCTGAGTAAATAGGACAACAATTGCCTAAAACCACCGAAATCAAGAATATTTTGTGTAATACAGGGTACAGCTTTTAATAGACTTAGCTGAAGAAAACAATGCGGCAGCCCCGGGGAGAGCTAGCACAGATATTGTCTTGTAAAAGAAGGGAAATAGATTTAGGGAGAAAATAGTATTCTCCCTCTTAACAAGGACTGGTAAGGCCTCATTTAAAATATGCGGGTGAAGTTCTGGAATCCCATATACAAAAGAGAAACATTGACATGAAGGAGTTCAGAGAAGGGCAACATAAATAATAAGGGGAAATGCTTGACTATGCAGGCAGATTAGGGCTGTTTTCATTGGTTTGCGGGGGGTATGATCACTTTATCATATACTACAGCCATAAAATATCATCTCTGGGGCATCTTTTAAGACTAGAAGAAAATAAGTTTCATCTTCAGGTCAGGAAGGTTTCTTTACAGTGAGAATTGTGAAACTGTGGAACTGTCTTCTTGCAGAGTGGTTATGGCAAGTCATTGAATAACTTTTAAGTGAGTGGATAAGTTCTAAAACTAAAAAATATTGAGAATTACTGATATTAATACATATACTGTAGATCTGGTTTGTCCAGGGATACTTTCCGATTGCCATTTAGAGTCAGGAAGGTTTATTTTTAGCTGGATTTATTTTGCCTTCCTCTGGATCAATGTTAGGTAGGTTAAATAGTAGGGTGTAAAGTGTGGACTAGATGGACGTATATCTTATTCAACTCAATTATAGTGTACTATGTTACCATCATTGCAATTAATCAAGAGAACCTTTGAGAAATTGCAGTTAATTTTTTTTTGCATATTTTTAAAGTAGTTAATCTTATATTCCCAATTTAAAATGGTCGGTCACACAGGCACTAGAATGGATAACTAAAGAATCCTATCCTTGCAGAAAAAGGATCTCTAAACAGCCGGGATAAAGTTTTGCAGCATATAAAGAGTGCTGTCCCCACACTATTCCTTCCAACATGCTAAAAATCCCCAGAAATGTGTGGAATTTAGTTCACAAAGGTTTGAACGCTTGCTGCACAAAGCTTCAGGAAAAAGATTACTAAACCAGACAATATTAATGGCAAAATCCTCTTTTGTCTTATTTGCTGATGAAGCAATGATAACCTGTATATAGGATCTGCTGCTTCTGATATTGCATTTCACATTGGCCTTTCACAAACCAAAATGGGAAAGGTAAGAACATACTGTGCCATTTATAATAGTATAGAATATTGAACCGTAGTTTTGACATATAACTAATGATATAACTATTAGCAGTCAGCAAAGGATAATTCTTAACAATTTTGCTCTAAGATTTTATGTAAAAGACAAAAAACAAATGCATAATGGAAGGGGATTGTTAATAATTTGGTACATTTTCTTACTCACAGATTTAAACTACACAAGTTCTGTCATTAAACACTTATACAGCATACAAAACGTTATTACACAAAAAAATCCTTTGTAGGAATAATCTTTCTTATCAAACATGCCCCTCTGAGATAATGAATTTACTGACGTGATTTACATAGACTATCGGAGTTTTAAAACACAATATGGTATTTATTAGAGATGCACAAACCCACATGGGGTTGTTCCCCTGACGGCTTTACAAAACAGAAAGAGATTGAGAAAAGCTCAGAACTACAAAATTTTCCACAGATCTGCATCGAAATTAGTAAACGAACATGTTAGTTTCAATGAACTTATTTAGTATTTAACTGTTCTGAAAGGTTATTGAAAGTTGTATTTTACCTTTCAGCAGCCACATGCATTATTATATATAATGATAATGGAAATAGGATCCCTATATTTACGCATTTTTCCCCTTTAACACAGATAACTTTCTTTGAAGAAAAGAACTTCAAAGGCCGATCCTATGAGTGCAGTAATGATAATAATGACCTGCATTCTCACTTTAGTAGATGTAACTCAATTAAAGTTGAAAAGCGATCTTGGATGATTTATGAAAAGGCAAATAAAAAAGGGCACCAGTATTTCCTTAAAAGGGATTACCCTGACTATCAGCACTGGATGGGATTCAATGACATCATCAGCTCTTGCCCAATGATCCCTCAGGTAGTGGAATAGAGGCAATTTGTAGAACACTAGTCCATTTACCCAGTTCTTTAAGTTAATAAAGACTTTTTACATGCGTGGGGTGTGTGTGTGTGTAGTAATTCACAGTAAGTAGGGGAACTTAAACCTCTACAGTACATAAGTTCCCTTGGTTAAAGAATTGTATAATAATGTGAAGCTATTCATATACTGCCTTTTTATAGGTATTAACGATGCAAAAGATTTTCATGTCAAATATTGAGAAAAAGTTTCCTAAGCACAATTTTGATCATATCTTTTATACATGCTAAATACATGCTAAATGCTATAACAGCTAAAACCCGTCTTCTGTGCCAGCATATTTTCAAGCCGGATTTTCAAGGAATATTTATAGTCTGAACCTCAGGGCATTGTTGCTTATTTCCTAATTCTATATTTTAGCAAAACATTTACTTGTTTTATACAGCTGGAATGTTTAATAATATTAATGCTATTCATTAAAAAAAATTTAAAAAGTAAAAATGTTTTTTTACCCTTAGCATCAGGGTCTATCTGATGAAAGGGTATGAAAGAGAGACTTCCGGGGCCGGTAATAGAATTCTCTGAGATTGTTTTAACTCTTTAAAGATTTGCAACCATGAGATACATTCAGCCACGTGTTGAGGCCACTGGATCTTCTAGTGAACCCAACTACAATGGGCGGCAGTACTACCTGCGACCTGGAGTACAAAAGATTAGTGATTGGGGGGCCTCTATTGCTAAAGTTGGCGCTATCAAGAAGATCCAGGATGTAACTGAAAATGGAAAGTTTGCATATAATCTCTGATAAAAAAACTCAAAATAATTGTGGCTTTGTTTTCATTAAACATCTCTCAAAATGTTATAATTTATAGCAACATAACTTGAAAATAAGTGCATAAAATTGGTGCCCAGGTTAAAATTACAGCATTTCATTTAGTATATAAAAACATATAAAATGGGCAGTTTAACATTTAACAGGTTTTGTATTGTATTAAAAGAAAAAGAGTAGAAGTGAGATGCATTTTGTGTGTCTGGAAATCTTACATGTCAATAATTTCCAGCCCCTGCCAGAAACTACTTACTAAGCGGTGCCTGTAATCAAGCAATCAAGCAGCTGATTTCAGAGGTGATGGTTATTTCTAACTACTACAGTGGTTAGATATTATAGACCTCATTTAGGCCTACAGTATTATATTTTAACTTACATTCTCTGTTAAGCGCGGAGATTTAGGGTTTATTAAGGATAAATAATCAGTCAGAGGATTGTTTGGCAAAAGGGTTATCGGATTGCTAGTAGCGCCTTAGCCATCGAAAATGAAGCTTCACACTGCAAAAACTATGAATGTAGATGAGAAAAAAACAGTCAAAATGTTGGTAGATCCAGGCCAAAAATTCCCGTAGTTTTTCCCCAGTAGAATTTCCATAGTGGAACCAGGAGTTCTCACTTGAAACCAGATTTGGGTTCAAAACTCGGCACATGAAGGGGAGTTACATTGATCCAGTGCTAAAATTAGTACACCTTTCTAAAGGGCATGTCCAGCCTAAAATAAACTTCTAATAGACTGGTAGAGGGCCCTCCCAAACCATATTTTCCATTATTTAGAAATCTCAAAGTGCCTCTGATGGGACTTACCTGACCCGTCCCTCGCCACTCTGCACTGCGGCTCTTTTCCCTGGTCACAGCTGTCATTCAAGGCATGACATCACACCCAATTGCCTGACATCCATGACCAGAAGTAGTGGCTGTCCAGCACAGAGCCTCTCTATCTCCTGTTTTTGCAGGTGGAGGTGCCTAGGTGGCGAGGGACCGGATCAGGTAAGTCCTTCCATAGAGACCTTGAAATGTCTGAGGCTATTTTTTTTTAATAAGTAACTAAAACACCTAAGCGTCTTATATGTACTAGAACAGAATATTTTACTATATGGGGATCTGGAATGTGCATTGAGCTTTTATTCTTTTTCACAGATGATAAAGAAAAGACTCAACAAAGTAATAATCAACTAGAAATTGACTCTGGCAGCAGATTGTTCTACAAATAATCTTTATTAGCACTGAAATCATAAACTGAATTTAGCCTTATAGCACTTTAGTGAAACAAGAAGTTCATTTCATTACTACCAGGTTCCCAGAGTAAGGGGCGGAGATATGCAAAATAATCCTTTATGTCCCTTAGCTATGCATGTGTCCGAAACGCTGGGTTAAATAACATGCAATACAGCCTAATATCTGCCAAAGCCCATCATCCGACCTGCAGGCTGGCCTGTTTTGATCTTGTTAGATATCGTCAGGTGCAAGCATAAGTCATCATGGTCTATGGTGTTCGGAATTGGGCGTACAGTAGACAAGGCAGCTAGAAAGATTAGGGAGGGGGGGGCCAAAAGGAGCAAAAAGGCATTCGCAGTCTCATGCATATAAATAGCATTGCCCAAAATTACTGTTATAAGAGGTGTTTCTCCATAACATAAATGTGTTTATGTAAAGGTGTTGTAGGTTTCACTACAGAGTGCTGAGTGGTGCTAAAAAACACGTGCCAATAATAAGGACTGAGGATCACAGTTACTTCAGTACACTGTGAGTAATAGTTTACTGTGTTGAGATCTTTTTAATGACAAAAATGACAGGTGAAAAGAACAGGAAAGAAATGACAGGTGAAAAGAAAAGATAAAGGTGAAAAAAAAGTTTAACATCAGATTTTAAAATTAAAACTGTTCTTCACATAAGAATTAAAGGACAAACATACCCAAAAAACAACATCTCCCCATTACATGTCCACACTTCCAGCAGCTGAAATTGCTTACTCTCATTTACAACCGTGCTGCCTTCCCTTAGATATCACACAGAAAGATGAGTGCTAAAGCCCGCCTCCTAGATGGCCCAGGGCCATGATTAACATATCACTTGTCATTGGCTGATGGGAATGTCTGTTACCACCTCTCTCCTCCTCCTCTGCCAGTCAAACAAACTTGACTGTTCGGTTGCTAGAATACAGCCTCTATCAAATCAAAGATGAGTGGAGGAATGTTTTCTCAATGCTAGTTTGGAGTGACAGTTACAGGCAGACAGAATTGTTACGCCCCCTTCACATGTGTGGCTAATTGAAGGCAGATAGAAGCTCGAAATCAGGAAAAAAACTATGGGAGGGCTGCAAACCATACTCTTTGAAAGCAGTTTAAAAAAAAAATGCATGAGTCGATAGTTATCCTTAAGAAGAAGCTAACCTCTTATGTTCTTATTTTGTCTGTCCATTTGATGTAAGTAGGGTTTACACCCTAGGAACTCTGTTCTGGTGGCCGGAACAGGGCTTTTCACTCTGGAACTCTGTTTGGTGGCCGAACAGGGGTCTGCAGAATGGGAACTCTGTTCTGGTGGCCGGAACGGGGGTTTACAACCCTGGGAACTCGTGTGGTGGTGGAACAGGGCTATGCGACCTGGGAACTCTGTTCTGGTGGCCGGAACAGGGGTTTACACACCTGGGAACTCTGTTCTGGTGGTGGAACAGGGGTCCCTGCACCCTGGGAAACTCTGTTCGGTGGATGGGAAGGTTTCTGCTGGACAGTCTTGAGGGGTTCTGAACCTGGGAACTAGTTCTGGTGGCTGGAATGGGGTTTACACCCTGGGAACTCTGTTCTGGTGCTGGAACAGGGGTCTGCAGACTGGGAACTCTGTTCTGGTGGCCGGAACGGGGGTTTACACCCTGGGAACTCTGTTCTGGTGGCTGGAACAGGGCTATGCACCCTGGGAACTCTGTTCTGGTGGTGGAACGGGGGTTTACACCCTGGGAACTCTGTTCTAGTGGCTGGAACAGGGGTCTGCACCCTGGGAACTCTGTTCTGGTGGCCGAACGGGGTTCTGCACCCTGGGAACTATGTCTGGGCTGGAACGGGTTCTGCACCCTGGGAACTCATGTTCTGGGGCTGGAAAGGGGTTACACCCTGGAACTCTGTTCTGTGGCTGGAACAGGGGTTGCACCCTGGGAACTCTGTTCTGGTGGACCGGAACGGGGTTCACCCTTGGAAACTCTATTCTGGTGGCTGGAACGGGGGTTTACACCCTGGGAACTCTGTCTGGTGGCTGGAACGGGTCTCACCTGGGAACTCTGTTCTGGTGGAGGGAACTGGGGGTTATCACCCTGGGAACTCTGTTCTGGGGCTGGGAAACAGGGCTATTGACCCTGGGAACTCTGGGATTCTGGTGCGCGGAACGGGGGTTTTACAACCCTGGGAACTCTGTCTAGTGGCGGAAAGGGTGCCACCCGGGAACTCTGTTCTTGGTGCCGGACGGGGTTACCCTGGGAATCCCTGTTTGGAGCGAACAGGGGCATGTGCACCCTGGGAAACTCTGTATGGGCGGTCACGGGGGGTCTACACCTGGGAACCTGTTCTAGTGGCTGGAACGGGGTCCTGCAACCCATGGGAATCTGTTCTGGTGGCGGAACGGGGTTTTGCACCCTGGGAACTCTGTTTGGTGGCGGAAGGGTCTGCACCCTGGGAAACTACTGTCTGGGGGATGGAACGGGGTTTACACCCTGGGAACTTTCTGTTCTGGTGGCTGGAAAGGGGTACTGCACCCTGGGAACTCTGTTCTGGTGCCGGAAGGGGGTTTCACCTGGGATCTTTTCGTGGTGGAACCGGGGGATTACACCTGGGAACTCTGTTTGGTGGCCGGAACAGGGACTTTCACCCTCTGGAACCTGTTCTGGTGGCAGGAATGGTGGTCAGAATTGTCACTCGAATTGTAACTAGTACTGTCTACAAGGTTATGGGAAGGCACACACCAAACTGAGAATCTGTTCTGATTTATGATCTAGTATGTATATGGCAAGGCAACAGTTCTGCAGTGGACTGAAAAACCGGAACCTGCGCCGTAATGGAACGAAAAAAACCAGCGCATCTTTGAAGATGCAAAATGACAACCCTGTGGAAATATATTAGACTAGGCTGACACATAATGGTCTACACCCTGGGAACTCTGTTCTGTGACGGGGATGTGGCCTGCAACCCTGGGAACCTGTTCTGTGGCCGGAACGGGGTCATCACCCTGGGAACTCTGTTCTGGTTACCAGGAACGGTGGTCTGCACCCTGGGAACTCTGTTCTGGTGCCGGAACGGGGTCTGCACCCTGGGAACTCTGTTCGGTGGGCCGGAACGGGGGTCTGCACCCTGGGAACTCTGTTCTGGTGGCCGGAACAGGGCTCTGCACCTTGGGAACTCTGTTCTGGTGCCGGAAGGGGGTCTGCACCCGGGAACTATGTTCTGGTGGCCGGAACAGGGGTTTACGCCATGGGATACTCTGTTCACGTGGCCAGAACAAGGCTTTTCCACCCTGGGAACTCTGTTCTGGTGGCCGGAATGGGGTCTGCACCCTGGAAAATCGGTCTAGGGGCTGGAATGGGGGTTTACACCTGGGAACTCTGTTCTGTTGGCCGGAACGGGGTACACCCTGGAACTCTTTTTGGTGGCGGAAAAGGGCTTTCACTCTGGGAACTCGTTCTGTGGCCGGAACGGGGTCTGAACCTTGGGAACTCTGTTCTGGGGTGAATAGGGGTTTACACCCTGGAACTCTGTTCTGGTGGCCGGCAACAGGGCTTTCATGGGAACTCTGTTTTGTGGCCGGACAGGGGTTGCACCCTGGGAACTTGTTCTGTGGCCGAACGTGGGGTTCACCCTAGAAACCGGTTTGGTGGCCGGAACAGGGCTTTCACTCTGGGAACTCTGTTTGTGGCAGAACGGGGTCTGCAACCTGGGAACTCTGTTCTGGTGGCCGTAATGGGGGTTTACACCCGGGAACTCTGTTCTGGTGTGCAGAACAGGGGTCTGCACCCTGGGAACCTCTGTTCTGGTGGCCAGACGGGGTCTGCACCCTGGGAACTATGTTCTGATGGCTCGGAACGGGGTTCTGCACCTGGGAACTATGTTCTGGTGGCTGGAACGGGGGTTGACACCCTGGGAACTCTGTTCTGGTGGCTGAACAGGGTATTGCCCCTGGGAACTCGGTTCTGGTGAACCGAAGGGGGGTTAACCCAACCCTGGGAAACGTCTATTCTGGTGGCTGGACGGGGGTTACACCCTGGAACTCTGTTCTGGTGCCGGAACCGGGCTTTCTCACCACCCTGGGACCTGTTCGTGGTCACTGAATGTGGTCAAATTCGTCACTCGAATCTATCCTATTCACTGAGTTTCTTTTAAGTGTTAATCTGTTTAAAGCACAAGAAGAGCACCACAAATGAGCATGTATGATTTAAAGATCTATGTAGTATATTGGCCAGCCTTAAGTTTCTTGCAGTGTGGACAGATAAAACCGGAACAGTCGCCGTAATGGAACGAAAAAAAACAACAGCGCCATCTATTGAAAGATTGCAAAATGTACACCCCCCTTTAAAATTATAAAAATTCAAGACTTACTGAAAAACTATGTCTCACCCTGGGAACCTGTTCTAGTAGTCCGGAATAGTGGCCTGCACCGGTGAAGCAGGTTCTGGTGGCCGGAACGGGGGTCTACACTCATGTACACACCTGAACTCTTTCTGGGACCAGAAACTGGGTTGCACCCGGAAACTATGTTCTGGTGGCCGGAACGGGGGTCTGCACCTGGAATCTGTTTCTGTGGCCGAACAGGGCTCTGCACCTTGAAACTCGTTTCTGGTGCCGGAACGGGGTTTACACCCGGGAACTATGTTTCTGGTGGACCGGAACGGGGTTTACGACGCCTGGGAACTCTGTTCACGTGTGCAGAACAAAGGCTTTTCACCTGGGAACTCTGTCCTGGTGCCGGAATTGGGGTCTGCACCTGAAACTGACACTGGTTTCTGGCATGGATTGGGGGTTACACCACTGGGACCTTGTTCTGTTGGACAGAACGGGGTGTTTCACCAGGGGAACTCTGATTTTGGTGGCCGGAAACGGCTTTTCTCACTCTGGGAAACTCTGTTCTTGGTGGCCAGAACGGGGGTCTTGCACCGTGGGAACTCTTTCGGTGGCTGGTAAATTGGGGGTTTACACCCTTGGGAACTCTGTTCTGGTGGCGGAACAGGACTTTTCATTTTGGGAACTCTGTTTTGGTGGCAGGAACAGGGGTCGTGCCAACTGGAAACTCTGTTCTGGTGGCGCGGAACGGGGGTTACACCCTAGGAACTGTTCTGGTGGCCAGAACAGGGCTTTCCCTGGGAACTCTCGTTTTAAAGTAGGCCGGAACGGGGGTCTGCAGAGGGAACTCGTTCTGGTGGCCGGAATGTGGGGTTTACGACCATGGGAAATCTGTCTGTGGCTGGAACAGGGGTCTCCACCGCTGGGAATCTGTTCTGGTGGCCTGAACGGGTGCTGTCGACCCCTGGGAACTATGTCTGATGGCGTGGAACGGTTCGCACCCTTGGGAATATGTTCTGTGGCTGGAATGGGTGTTTACACCCTTGGAACTCTGTTCTGGTGGCGGAACAGGGGTAGGGCACCCTGGGAAAAAAACTCTGTTCTGTGTGACGAGAACGGGGTTTACACCCTGGAATCATTATTCTGGTGCCTGGAAACGGGGGTTTAACCAACCCTGGGAACTCTGTTCTGGTGGCCAAACAGGGTTTTCACCCCTGGGCACGTCTGTTCTGGTGGTCACCCCGCCCCCCCCCCCCCCCTCCCCTTCGCGATTTTCGTCTTCTTTCCCCCGATGGGGATTACACCATGAGGGATATTGTTTTGTGAACGTGAGACGGTGGTCTGCATCATGGTGAATTTTGTTTCTGGGGCGGAGACAGGATCTGTTTCTGACCCTGGGAACACGTTTTGGGTGGTCCAGAACATGGTGTCTACTGAAGAGACCTATATCGTTATACAGCTGTGTTCAGCAACATCGTGGCACGTGATGCGTATGATATATGTTGCTACCAGTGAGCTTAGGGCTTAGTTACCCAGATGCATAGAACGATACTGTATCTCTGCTAAGTGATTAGCCAAGAATGAGAATAAGAGGATGCTACCTGGCGCACACAATTTAATATTGCAATGCTTAACAACCCGTTAGTGTAGAGAGTATGCACTTGTTTGCTATATGCGCTCTCAAACAAGAGTTATTAAATATACAGGTTAAAAGACCAGCTTCTATACAAAGTAAATGTAACATTAGAGTGTCCTGATCGAATAAATATCAAGTCCTAGTGCAGGATGTGTCCTACCGCCCTGGGCACACTCTGTTTGTTGTGTACACTTTCCTATGGTTCTTAGATCTCCTGGATAACTTCCTAGGTGTTGTGTGCGCGATACGAGGGTTCTTCCCACCCTGAGACTCTAGTGCTTGCGTTTGCCGTCAAATGCGGATCTTCACTGTGGAACTGCACTGCCCCTTTCAGGTGCTTCAGACCGTATCTGTCGTGTGCCCTCTATGGGATTGTTAGACTCTTGGTGCGGGCCTTGGAATTGGGGGTAACCCTGGAATGAGTGTTTTATGTCTGTGACCAGAACACGGTCGTCGCACCTGGGAACATCGTTGTTGTGGCAAGAAGTGTGTGATTCACCTCGTGGAAATTATGTTCCAGGCTCAGTAGACTGATGGATATTACTCACTGAGAAGTCGTTCTTGTTTACACAGTAATACAGAGGTCTGCACCCTGGGCGCTCCGTGTATGGACTAGTTGGGGTCTGCATCACTTTTGGGAATGCTATTCTGGCAGCCATATGCTAGGCGGTTTCCATCCATGGGAGACTCAGGTCTATGTGTATCGCGAACAGTGTCATCACCTTGGCATGTTGTTTTCGCAGTACAGAAAGGGAATGTACCCTTGGTCTTTGTGATGGCCAGAAAAGGTTTCTGTGCATGTACTGGGTCTACATTCTTGGAATCTGTCTTTATGTGCTCAGTATATGTAGTGTCTGCCGACCAGTGTAGACAAATTAGAAAATTTTGTGACACACTGCTTCCTGTTTAGATTACTAAGGAGACCGTGATACCACATTTAGTGGGCCCGCAAGTGTTACCAAATCCGTTGGCCCCCAAAGGAGAGTCAGCCAGAGGGGACACCCCTAGACAGTAAAACTATATGAGCTGCCCCCCCCACACACGGAACACATTAGGGCCCAGGGACTACTATTTCTTATGTTCATGCAGCCCATATGATAAGAGTCCCCATTGATAGTATTATACCTCCGTCTTGTCCCTTGTCTGGTGCTTATGTGGGCATGCACACATTTAGTGCTCCATGGATACCAGGATTGCAAGTGGCTCACCTAGTTACATAATGCAGCCCCATATAAGCATCATGTAGTAGCCACCTAGCGAGTACAGGATTGGCTTGGCCCCCAGTGTATGGGGGGCTTAGTGACCTTTGGCCCAGCAAAAAACGGTTGTGGTCCCTGTTGGGTGGACTAAACCGTGGCTTGTGTTAATAGGGAAGGCGGTCCTAGATAATACGTGGCTGCCTAGACCCCTCCATCCCCCACTTCAGCAGACACTGTTTGCGATGATCCCCCTGAGTGTACGAGTACTTACGGTTCCTCCCAGTTTTTCTCAGCCAGTTGAGGTTATGGCACCTAGTTCAGCAGACATAGTTATCTAGGTCGCCATTAGGTTAGTCAGACCAATGACCAGTAGCTCTCCTCCACGTCCCCGTAAAACGTTGAGTGTAGCCTCCAGTTCCCAGATGCGGTCAGTCAGCCTGCGTTCAGTTCATCAGGTGCAACTGCAAAGGTCAGCACTCAGTCCTTCACCATACCATTTCGCCTAGGTCCGCATCGACAAAGTTAGGCCCAGACTACGTGCGCCTGTTCGTCTGGGTGCAGCCTCTCCAATAGCGATACCCTGTAGTGATCAGCCTCGCATGAGTACCGAAGTATGCTTTTCGTCTTTCTTTTTTGTTTCTTTTTTTTTTCTTCTTGGTCTGCTTTCTATTTGGTTTCTTTTCGTCTTGTTTCTCTGTCTTTCTGTAGCCTAGATCAGTTCACAGCCCACTGATAGTCCGCCCTTCCGTCAACCCTCCCGTTTACTAACAGTTGTCGGTGAATACGGAGGGCTGACTCTATTGGTGTTGCTGAGAAACGGAGGGTTTATTTGAACAAACAGTGGTGCTGACCTCCATCAGTCAGCAGACTATCTAGACGTATGTCAGCCCTCCAGGTCAGGATGACACAGTTACTGGTGTCAGCCTAGTTAGTTTGGAGAAACGAGTTATGTAGCGTGTCAGTTGGTCATAAGACACTGTAAGCTAGTCCCACCAGTGTGACTGGTACCATACATAGTTGCTTTAAAACAGTAGTGGCTCGACCACCCTCACACACCTGCTAGTTTTTCTCCCTGCTAAACTCCAATCGTCAACCGCGTATCATTTAAAGAGGCACTACAATCTCACACTCATTGATGAACCAGGTTTTAATATAGGGGGGTTACATCCCCCTACAGTTATTCCTGACGCAACTGTGGATTGCTAGTGGTTTGTGAAAATATAGGATTATCCCCTTTTGCAACCTTTTCACCCTATTGTCGCATTCGAGTCACTTGTGGCTACATACAAGGTCTGTCTCCACAGTGTACGTATGTACTGCCGTTCGCCACGGGCCTGGCAATACAAGACTTTCCCATGTTTAAGACATATACATCATGTTTGCACCACGAATGGCCACAATCACGCTTGCCACGTGACACGAACATTATCATCAGTTTGCCCCACATG
The DNA here is from genome assembly GCA_019447015.1 of Hymenochirus boettgeri. Taxonomy (NCBI): domain Eukaryota; kingdom Metazoa; phylum Chordata; class Amphibia; order Anura; family Pipidae; genus Hymenochirus; species Hymenochirus boettgeri. Next base: position 6,814 of record JAACNH010004820.1, on the reverse strand, counting down.
AGACTTTTGTCACATTCAAGTTTTGCATTCACTGACGGTTTTGTCCCATTCTTCCTTTTTTTCGTTTGTTCTGTATTGATCTGGAACATACATAGTGTTGTCCCAGTTGTGACTGGGAGACTTTCACAGCTGTTATGACCCACTCTGTGCAGGTGACAGGGAACATAGAGTGAGTATTGGCCACTAGTGCTGAAACTCATACCGGTTTTTGTCCGAGCAATGTTCTCCCGGGCGTATAAGATGAACTTGCTCGGATCAGTGCTCGCGTAGATGATCACCTCCTTGTCACCATTTAATGTCCTGCCCAGAGTACGAGCCGAGCATCAAGTACACACTGATAGAGAACACAGTATTGAACGTCCTCTCTATGCAGTGTGGTAATGCGAGCATGTATGTGCTAATCAGCATTGAAGAGAGGCTATAATGTTTCACTCTCAGCAGATTAGGAGTATGCTGGTTCCTTTCTAGCTGCTTTGCCGCTGCAGTTGTCTTAGTTGGATTAGCTCGTTGATAGAGAACGACACTTTTTTTTATCATGTGACTCCGGTCTCCAATCCCAGTCAGTGGATCAACTCTGTATTCGAAGAGTAGGTCCAACGAGATATATAGATAACATTCACTGATCATATCAAGAAGGTAATCCCTTTATCAAGTAACATCATATTCATCATGATATTACGCTAGTACGATAATTGTGTACAGAGTGACGGACCTTCTGGAATGATCACGATCCACTCCTAGCAGTGCTCTGTGACTGGGCCCTACCATTAGATTTGCCTTGTGATTGGCTACTATACATAGTGCCCACGTGACTGGCCAAGCACATGTTGCCCAGTGTGACTTTTTTTGTGTTTACATATTAAGTGCCAACTTGTTAGTTGGCATCAGTACAAGTTCAGAGACCTGGTAGGCGCGCGCAACTGCAAGCTATTCCCCATGTGACGCGCACATGACCACTCTGTTTACCCATTGTGATGTAGGCATCACTGCACAAGTTTTCCCACAGACGACTGTAACATATCAAGTTGCACTGTCCAGGGTGCACCGCTGCTAATAGGTATAATGGTTAAGTTTACTGTCTCCTTCGTGTGCTAGTGTGCACATAGCATTGTTTCAACCGTGAAAGCACCCACCACCCCCACCCCTGTTGGCCTTTTACATTTCACATACAAGTTGCCACCGTGACTGGCACATATTCACGTTTGCAACTTACTTGTACTTGGCGTTGGCAGAGAGCAGTGAACGTGGAGCCAGGAGACGAACATATGTGGAGACAGCCAGGGGAGCAGGTGGAGACAGGAAAGCAGGAAAGTTTGGTGAGATCTGTTCGCGGACGCCCCCAGTGAAACACACCCTGTGAAGATATCAGATAGTTGTGTTTGGGCCCCACAATCAGTTAATAATAGGATTCAGTGGCCCGCTCCCCCATGGAAACCATGATATGTAAAACCCCACCACACTACACATTTTAGTGAGACAAGTCAGACATCCCCCCACCATCACTACCACCCCAATATATCAAATTCTTGTTGGAAGCATCGTGGCCACCCAAAACTGTAGAGGCCCTCACCAAAGCAATCAGAGGGCCCCCAGAGGTAAGTTCCAGCCCCCTTTCACTTACCTGTTAGGTGTGTCAGCTGAGAAGGGGAGTGATGTTGGGGCTTCCACAACATACACGGCACCTCCAAAACTCACCACAGGCTCCTCACTTCCACACAGACAGGCAATATTTCAACACAATGAACTGGCACTATCATCATTGCATGCCAAACAGGCATCCTCCACACCACCAACAGCACTACTCCCACCACACACTGACAAGCATTAAATCATGCACACTGGACAGGGCCCTCTCCCACCCCACAACCGAAGGCACTATCCACACACAGAGGGTGCTACTTCCCACCCACTGACAGCAAACATTCCAACCACCCACAGAACAGGCACACCAAACCATGCACTCCTCACACAACACTGACAGGCACTTCACTGCCCCCGACAGGAACTACCTCCACCGCAAAAACAACAGGACACTACTGCACACACATGCGGACAGGCCACAATCCCCACACCACCAACAGTCATACTCCCACGAAACACACACAAAGACATTAATCCATGGCACACTGACAGTCACTTCTCCACCCACACAATAGGCATCATCATGCACAAGACAGGCACTACTCACCAACACACAAGAGCGGACAATACTCCACCCACACAACAGGCATACTTCCCAACACACGTCAACTATCCATGCACACTGACGGGCACTACATTCCACAGTGATGCAGCACTACTCCCTCACACATGACAGGCAACACTTCATCCACACCAACACGAGTTACTCCATGCAAACTGCACAGCTCTACTTGCCCACACCGACAGAGCGCATTACACAATGCAACTGACAGCACTACTCCCACACACAGTGGAGAAGCACTCAATAGACCAGGCAATCTTATAGGCACTAACACAGACAGACCACTCTCACAGTGTCACAGATAGACAGACAGTCTCACAGAAGACGAGACACTCTCACCACACAGACCACCTCTCACACAGTCGACACTTCACAGACAGTTACAGAAAGACCGACTATTCCACAAGTAACTGACAGACATAACTCCCACATTAACGGACAGGCATACTCTCCACACACCGACAGGGCCTCCACTGTGTGTGGGAGTAGTGCCTGTCAGTGTGCATTGGTGTAATGCCTGTCGGTGTGTGGAGGAGTAGTGCCTGTCAGTGTATGTGGGAGTAGTGTCTGTCAGTACTTGTGGAATAAGTCTGTCTGTCTGTGAGACTGTCTGTGAGAGTGTCTGACTGTGTGAGAGTGTGTCTGTGTGTGAGAGTGTCTGTCTGTCTGTGAGACTGTCTGTCTATCTGGCATCAGAATTTATGGGATCGCTCAGCCATCAGTTGTTTTAAGGATGCGCAGCTCAACAGGCTGTGGTGGCCTCTTGGAGGTCGATGGTTTGCAGCTTGATGGCCATGGTACTGGTCAGAGAAACCCTGGGATGTCAAATTTGGTCTTCTTAGAAATCATACCTATTTACTTTGCCTTAAGACTCTGGGGTCTGCTATTGGGCAACAAAAGGATAATATTTAGTGTGACAACCTGGGAGTGGTCCAGGTCCTGAACTCCTTATCTGCTAAATCCCATCCGGTTAGCAAATTTCTCAGGTTACTAGTGTTACTGTTACTAGAACATAATATTTGGATGAAAGCCTCACATATACCGGGCTTAGACACGGCAGCTGATGCGCTATCCCACTTTCAACTACGTGTTTCCAGGAGGTGGCAGGCCATACGGCACTCAGGAGGAGAACATTGCCGAAGAATGGTGGGAGGTCTATCACCCAGGCTAGAGGGGTTCTTGAAGGACTCTCTGGCTGCGCGCACCTGGCTGCGTACAAAGCGGGATGGGCAAATTGTGCCACTTCAAGAATTCCAGCAGTGAACAGTCCACAGATCTGGGATTTCTGGTAAAGTATATAATAATTTGTTTGACCAGGACTTTCAGCCAATACCACTAGAAAGCAGCTAGCAGGGGTTTCCTTTTTCCTAAAGATGGCATCCAGAGGGACATTGTTAAGGCCCCCATAAAAACAAAAATCAAAGGTTTGGAGAGAAAATCCCCAAAAGACAACAGAAAGCCTATTACCATGGCCATTTTGTCCCAGCTGTAAAGGCTCTGGAACACATCTGCTTGGCCAATTACGAGAAGTTTCTCTTTCGTTTGGCCTTTCTCTTGGCCTTTTTTCTAGCCCTTAGGATTGGGGAAATTGCATAAGATAGTAAACACAAGGAGGGAGGCATAAATTCAAAGACATAACACTAGTCAATGGAAAACTAAAAATCATCATACCCCGATTCAAATGGGGAAGGCAGAAGTCTGGCTAGCCCCTTCCCACAAGGTAACTTGTGTCCAGTATCGCCTATAGTAGAGTTTGTTCAGCTGAGAGGCGATGTTCCTGGCCCTTTGTTGAACACTGGGATGGCTCATGGGTATCAAAGTATCAATTCCGTAGAGTTTTACAGGAACGATTAAAAAGATTGGGGCTTGGACTGGTATTCTTACTATGGCCACTCATTCAGGATAGGGGCTACCACACACGCATTCCAGTTTAACTTCCCAATCCCAAAGCTAATGCAGCTAGGAAGATGGGATCAAATCGTTTTCAGACGTTAGACCAGATTTGGCAGAGTCGTCTAATTACTCTCATCTTCTAGGTTCCAGGCACTAAGAGTATGGATAGTCGACACCTCCTTGTCTATTGGGCAGGTCGCCGGGCAGCAACAAGGAACCTAGGCTCTTTCTTTCAAGGCTATTAATATACATTAGGCAGGAAAAGGGGTGCCCGTTGGCACGATTTGTTCATAATGGTCGCCAGGCAGAGAGACCAATGGGGTTACCCCGACATAGTAATCATCCACCTAGGATACGACGGGGGCTTTTTCAAGACAGTAGAACGTAGGGGTAGTAGTACAGACAAGACAGTAGTACGTAGGGATCTAGCTCAAATGCACCTTATCTCACAGCTGTATAGTCGCATGGTCGGAAATAGCTCCAGATTGTATGGCTGGAAAACAAAAAAAATGCAAGCCCTGGACAGATGTCCAAGAAAATCAAACTTGGCGTAGCTAAGCTAGCCAAGTAATTGGAAATTGTCACATACCGGCACAGAGACCTGGAAGGGGGAGAAAGGGGTTTAATAGAGAAGATGGAATCCACTCTCTTGAAGTTGGTCTAGATATATTTAATTTAGGGCTCCAGACCTTGCTGGAATGTTGCATAGCTAAATGGAGAATGGCCATGGACCCTTGCTGAGTTAAATTAGAAGGGCAAGGTCCATGCCGTGGTGGAAAGTTTATGTTTGCCTGTGCTCTTGAGAGACAGACCCGTTTATGTGGAATAGGTGGCCCCATTCAAGCAAACAAGGGCTGGCTAGTGTTATAAAAAAACGTTTACGTTATGGTTAAGATTTATGATATATGATATAATAAAGGAATAAAGCTGCGGCCATTTCTCCACCAAAAACCTGTGTCAGTTATAATTGAGTTGTCTTAGTTATTTATAGATAGGAGAATGTGGCCATTCCCCTGGGTTTCCATGCAGGTAGAGCGAGAGAGACATCACAGAGTGGACAGAGCAGTTATGTTAACAAGTTCCCAATGAGTCACTGACCCGACACTGCAGGACTTCACTTCTGGATTTACCTTACGTTGCTGCTATTTAAATACCGGTACCACATCAGACCTCTCTCCATTCCAGAAACTGCCTACAACTTACAGATATGGTAGGAAACTGCTCTGGTGCGTTCCTGGTCTTGGGGGGGGGGGGGGGGGGTCTGTCTGTCGAGATTGTCTGTGAGAATGTCTGTCTATCTTTGAGACTGTCTGTGAGAGTGTCTATCTGTGAGATTGTCTGTGAGTGTCTGTCAGTGTGAAAGTGTGTCTGTGTGTGAGAGTGTCTGTCTGTGAGACTGTGAGTGCCTGTCTGTGTAAGAGTTTGTGTGGGGGGGGGTCTGTGTTGTGAGAGTGTGTCTTGAGACTGTCTGTGAGAGTGTCTTGTGAGTGTGTGTCTGTGTGTGAGTGTCTTTCTATCTGTGAGACTGCTGTGAGAGTGTCTGTCTGTGTGAGAGTGTGTCTGTGTGTGAAGTGTCTGTCTGTGAGACTGTTAATGAGAGTGTCTGTCTATCTGTGAGACTATGAGAGTGTCTGTCTGTGTGGAGTGTTCTGAGTGAGACTGTTCTGTGAGACGGTTTATGAGAGTGTCTGTCTATCTGTGAGACTGTTTGTGAGAGTGTCTGCCGTGAGAGTGTGTCTGAGTGAGAGTGTCTGTCTGTGAGACGGTCTATGAGAGTGTCGTCTATCTGTGAGCCTGTCTGTGAGAGTGTCTGTCTGTGAAGAGTGTCTGTCTGTGAGAGTGTGTGTGGTGGGGGTCTGTGTGTGACAGTGTCTGTCTGTGAGAGTGTCTGTCTATCTGTAAGACTGAGAATGTCTGTGTGTGAGAGTGTCTTGTCTGTGAGAGTTTCTGTCTGTCTGTGAGATTGTCTGTGAGAGTGTCTGAACAGTGTGAAGAGTGTGTCTTTGTGGTGTGTGGGGGGGGTCTGTGTGTGAGAGTGTCTGTCTGTCTGTGAGACTGTCTGTCTATCTGTGAGACTGTGAGAGTGTCTGTCTGTGTGAGTGCCTGTGAGATTGTCTACCTGCTGTGTGGAGTGGAGTAGTGCCTGTCAGTGTGCATTGGTGTAATGCCTGTCGGTGTGGTGTGCAAGTAGAGCCTGTCAGTTTGCATGGGAGTAATGCCTGTTGGTGTGGAGGAGTAGTGCCTGTCAGTGTGTGTGGGAGTAGTGTCTGTCAGTACTTGTGGAATTAGTCTGTCTGTCTGTGAGAGTGTCTGTCTGTCTGTGAGACTGTCTGTGAGAGTGTCTGACTGTGTGAAGTGTGTCGTGTGTGGTGTGGGGGGTCTGTGTGTGTGAGTGTCTGTCTGTCTGGCAGACTGTCTGTCTTATCTGTGAGAGTGTCTGTCTGTGTGAGTGCCTGTGAGATTGTCTGCCTGTCTGTGTGAGTGCTTCTCCACTGTGTGTGGGAGTAGTGCCTGTCAGTGTGCATTGGTGTAATGCCTGTCGGTGTGTGGAGGAGTAGTGCCTGTCAGTGTATGTGGGAGTAGTGTCTGTCAGTACTTGTGGAATTAGTCTGTCTGTCTGTAGAGTGACTGTCTGTCTGTGAGACTGTCTGTGAGAGTGTTCTGACTGTGTGAGAGTGTGTCTGTGTGTGAGAGTGTCCCTGTCTGTCTGTTAGACTG
>JAACNH010004819.1:0-22619 GCA_019447015.1 Hymenochirus boettgeri | reverse complement strand
TATCTATCTATCTATCTATCTATCTATCTATCATCTGTCTATCTATCATCTATCTATCTATCTATCTATCTGTCTATCTGTCTGTCTGTCTGTCTATCTTTCTATCTGTCTGTTAATCTATCATATGTCTTTCTATCTATCTATCTATCTATCATCTGTCTATCTATCTATATCTATCTATCTGTCTGCCTATCATCTATCTATCTATCATCTGTGCTGTCTATCTATCTATCTATCTATCTATCTATCTATCTATCTATCTACCACCTCCCCCCCCCCTCCTTACAGCATGTATTTAAGACAATGGCACTTAGCACAGCAGCATGTAGAGTTCATACGTGTTCCAGTCTTAAGGCAAAGGTGGTCTTGCGCGTATCGTAGAGTATAAAGCTTAACTTAGCCATATTTCAATGTTATTTAATAGCGTTGCATACATGTTTCCACTGATCAGGCAACCTGATCCTTTAAAATAGGTCATACATACTAAGAAATGCATTTCACAAGCTTTGCTAGATCAGGTTACTTCATTATCCTCCCCCTCAGCTCTGTACTTGTTGTTTTTATATATACAGCACAAACAAAACAACACATCATCCTATCATCCAATATTCCCTTTAATAAGGTACACTGATAAGAAATGCATTGCACTCAGCTGTTCTAAGATCAGGTTCACTTCACTATCATCCCTACAGTTTCGATAAATACAGCATAAACAACAAAACACTCTTCTGCACTCCAACATTCACCTTTAAGAAAGTACACTTTCCACTAATATTGCTGCAGCGACAGGGAGAGCTAGAGACCATAACACTACAACACTAAAACAGTATATTGCAGGTGAAGACATAAGAAGCAAACTGGTTTCGGGCTAGGCACTCTCTTTTGTGGCTATAGCCAATGTTTCATAAGGCTGCTCCTTGCCAGGTCCTCTACAATGACCCTTCGTTATAGCACAAGCAAAATGATATACAAGTGGCACACTTAAAGTGTAAGTGAATATTTATTAAATCACATCAAACTTCAGGGATCACCTTGCCTTTCATCAGGTATACCATACCCTTTCATATATCATATACCTGATGAAAGTGACAAGGTGATCCCTGAAGACACAAAGACACAGGTCGTAGCTGGAATAGTGCAGATTTGTGCAAAACTTCCGGTGGACATATTTTGGACCTTTTGGTCCTCAATGCTTCAGAAACATGTAGGCATGCATGATTATGAAGGACAAGAAGTTCTGAAACAAGTGAGCAAACATGTTTGCAAAAACCTGCACTATTCACAGCTACAGACGTGTTGTAGGGTGGCCACCTTTGCCTTTAAGACTCGAACACGGTATGACATCTACATACAACTGTGCTAAATGCCATTGCTTTAAATGCATGCTATAGGCTAAACTGAAATCAATGTAGCCTGCATCTTTTCTTATAGAATAAACCAGCCATTGTCTGTAGAAGTCATACATGTTCGGGTCTTAAAGGCAAAGGTGGCAACCTAGACCTGTGACTTCAATGTTTTACCTGCAATATATATGTTTATGCTTGGATTTGGTGATTGGAAGCTGTAGTGTAGACACATATTCATTTCAGATAGGACACACAGATACCCAGACCTATATACATCACACTACAAAACACTACTATACTAGGATCTCTGTGCCCACCAGACACTTTGAATATTGATGATTTATATATTCTTACATCATAGTGGAAGTGGAAATTCACAGGTGCAGAAATTGATGAGGCAAAAGTACTGGCAGGCAAGGAAAAATGTCAGCTTCAGATTTGGGTAACAACAGAACTGAATATGAGGTAATACAGGAAAGGAAAAGGTACCCGGACTGGGATCTTACATGCTGAAAGGATTGTTGAGGCAAGTACTTTCTAACCAAGCTTTGATTTTTTGGGTTTAGTTCTCCTTTAAAGGGTATGTCCAGCAAAAAATTTAGCTTGTTTCTAATATTACTGAAGAACAGGAGGTAAATGCACTAGTGAGGACGCGTCGGAGAGCTGTCAGTGAAGTCGGCGCTGGAGCGGGTCAGAGGGTAAGTGTCCTCCTCCCTGTAAGATTTACTAAAGAACGGGAGGAAAGAGTGTATTACCTCCTGTTCTTCAGTAAATCAGTTAGAAACAAACAAAAATTTTTGCTGGACCATACCCTTAAATTAACCTTCCCCCATCTGTACCCATAGTGCTGGGTCTTTACCTCTGGGAATTTGGCAGACTGAGGAACTCTTAGCAAAACGTTCAGCTCCCATCCTGTCTGCTGCAAATTTGGGTAAATATTTCCAATCTGCTGATTTCCCAGAAGTGAGGCCCTAGCATTTTAGGATCTGCTGCTGGGTCACACATATGGGGGGTTGGAGTTATGTTAATTTACACTTATTTCAATACCTACTTACAAATAAAATAATATTAAAAGTTACCCAGTCTATGTATAATACTTTCATTAAAAATATAAAGCAATTCCTCCACAGGTGAGAACTTATATTATTGTAGTTGTTATTACTTATGTGCGTATCTCCACAAGTCTTAAGATGCCTGAATTTCCCTTTATGGACCTGCCACTTGACTTTTCTAGGATCAGGTGTGTCATGTCTTGGAGGTACAACAGGAGTAGCTGATTTTTCAACTCCAGGAAACTTAAGCCCTGTGGGACAGGTAGGGCAATTTTACAAAGAGATTCCAGATACAAAAGCAACATCAATGACACTATATATGCTCTCCACCTTCTCTGTGCTATAGGATTCCACTACGGACTTCTGAGTTAAGTCTTGTACATGTGCTGTTACTTTTGTTATCTGAAATAAAAATCAAACAATTAAAGCATATAACTTTGTAAGATACAACTTTAGTAAGTTGTATTTATGTACTATGTAGAAGAATATACTAAGAAGGCTTCATTTGTTGCCAGTAAAACACATAGCTCAGGTAGTGGCCACACCACCACTGACCCTAGTATTCTCGGTCTCTTGGGACAACGATGTCTGGTAAATTTAGTCACTCCTGGCCTATCCAAAAACACACACAAAGTCCACATTTTATAAACTTTTAGGTTATGATGTCACCTTGTGCTGTGTTTCTGTAATTTTTAGTTTTGACCAGCAATCATCCACAGATCATGAAAACAGTTATGACTTTACCAAATTTTAAATTCAGGGCTGAACAAATCCCATCAGTTAGGAAGCCAATGAGCCTAGAAACTTTTTCTTGGCAACTACATCTTTAAATTAAGGGCTTTCAATTGATATTTATGGGACAGGAAATTAAAAAAAGGATGGGCTTTGTATAAAAGGTATTTCCACTTGGGGAAAAGTAGTTTGAGATTTCATTTTATTGGGAAGAATGGGAAGTAAAGGAGCTACATATGCCTTAGGGTAAGGTTTACTGTGCATGCACTGCGACCGCGCGCGAAAAATGCAGATCGCATGCTCTCTGACTAACGGATCACACGCGCAGTGCACTAGTGTGACCCATCAATTGGCCCACACTAGTGTTCACTTTTAAAAGCGCGATTGGATCGCAACGGATTGCGCTAAAAAGCGAATTACAGTGGCCTAGCCCTTACCGCCTGTTTTTAAATAAAACTTCAGGAGCCAGGAATGAAGCAAGAGAACTACCAGTCTCACACACCTCCTCTGTTCTTCTGACAGGTCCTGGTGGAGTTTGTACTGTATGCGCATGCACACACTGTACGAACTTGTAAGGACCTGTCAGAAGAACAGAGGAGGTGCGTGAGATGGGGAAGTGCAATACTCGGTAATTTCTTAAAACCGCAGGTTTATTAAAGAACGGGAGGCAAGACAAAGCTCCATTACTTCCTGATCTTCAATAAAAGTTAAAACCCAACACTTCTCCCAATGGAGATACCCTTAAATTAAATGCTTTTTCTGTAAGGTTATTTTTAAGGGTCACATGCTATAAATAAATTGAATTATTTCCCAAATCCAAGGAAGATACAGTATCTCACAAAAGTGAGTACATATTTATTATTCCTTTTCATGGGACAATCCTGAAAAAATAAACTTACATACCATGCAAAGTAGTCAGTGTACAGTTGTATTACAAGTGTAAAACATGACACCTCATGGTAAAGAAAACTCTGAGGAGAAAAAAAGAATTGTTGCTTACATAAAGATGGTCTAGGCTATAAGAAGTTGTCAACCCTAAAACGAGTAGTTGCCGCATGGTGGCCAAGATCAGCGGTTTTAACAGGACAGTTAATACTCAAAAAGACGTCTTCCCACAGGGGACTAAAGAATTTTACGCAAAAAGACGTATGAGTGCTGCAACCATGTCCCTATCCAATCCTCCAAAGCCAGCTTCAGAGAGACTTCCCATTGATTAGCCTGACAATAGTCCAGGAACCCGATTGCAGGGGTCGTTTTAGGTGTAAGTAAAACCGGGTGGGACCATGTGGTTTAGGTCCTCATTGCTAGGTACTATTAAACGGGGAGGGGAAGGGGGCTTGGGTGGCGATAATTGCCTTTATAGGGTGGGAGGTGAGCAGTCAGTTTTCAGACCATACGCCACACACTGCAAATGGTCAGCATGGCTCTGGTCCCAGAAGGAAGCAGCTTCTATATCAAGAAAGGCTGCAAACAGTTTCCTGAAGACAAGCAGATAATGGTCATGGAATACTGGAACTATGTCCTGCGGTCTGATAAAACCAAAATTAAGGAATACTGGAACTATGTCCTGCGGTCTGATAAAACCACAATAAACATATTTGGTTAAAAAGGTGTCAGCGTGACGCAAACCAGGTGAGTTACAAAGACAAGTGTGGAAGTGTAATTGTTGGGGTTGCATGAGTACTGCCGGCAACTGGGGAGCTACAGTTCATTGAAGGAACACAGAATGCCAATATGTACTGTAGCAAAATTTATGCCCTCCCTTCTGAACTGGCCGAGGGCAGTATACCAACACAATTTCCCAAACACACCTCAAACACAACCAGTGCCTTATAAAAAAAAAACTTGAGGGAAAAGGTGCTGGACTGGCCCATCATGTCTCCAGACCAAATCCTACTGAGCACATTTTTCAATTAGGTGTGTACTTACTTTTGTTGCCAGCGGTTTAGGATGAATGGACTGGGTATTGGCTTATTTTGAGGAGACAGACAAATTTACCAGTTATACAAGCTTACACCTACTACGGTACTAACATTGTATCAAAGGGACATATCTACAGTATTATCCCATGAAAAGATATAAAATAATTACAAAAAAATGTGAGAGGTGTACTCACTTTTGTGAGTAATGTATGTGAGCTACAAAAAGCAATGCAGATGACTCTTATAGGAAATAATTTTATGTCCCAGCCTGCACCTTACAAATGATTGTTTATAATAGCAACAATTTGAAAATGGATGGAGCATATGAGTAATCTGCAAAATCGAGCTGCTTTTGAAATGAATACAAAATGCAGATTACACATTTAAAATATTGTTATTTTTTGGTGTGCAAACCATCCTCTGTTATAATCTAAACCTATAACAAAGCAGTGTTTTTAAAGCTGTGCACACATGGGCCAATATTTCAGCCTTCATTGTCCAAACTGGTCATTGGAACATGGAATTAACTGCCTTTTCTGAACCTTTTGGGAGATCTCCACAGTCATTGCTCCCTACGTTGTGACACGCTTTCCTACTTTAATGTTTATAGAATATTAAGATTAACAGGTAGATTCAATATAAGTTCTATCGTTTAAAAATGGTGCTAATTTTGCCCAAACAATCAGATCTTATTTAACATTTGAAGACTAACATCTGATTGGCTGGGCAAAATTAGCACCATTTTTAACAATAAGAGCTTTTATTGAATAACCCTGTAAGTATTTAATCCCTGCTTATTTTGTGGTTTACCCTCTGACAAAGAAATGGCCAGTCTATAATTGTAATGGTGGTTTTTTATAACCGTGAGACAAAACAACCACAACATTGTAAAGGGAACGGTGGTCCAAAAATGACTTACGGTAAATTGAAGGAATTGCTCTCCTGAGAACTTTTGCATTTTACTTTCATAGTTTTGGAGATATATACATTTGTATATGTGATATGGCAGCAACATCACCAGGTCCCCTGCACTTCCTGCTCTGAAACCATGTGACACTCACTCTGCCCTATTCCTCTCCTTGCAGCCCTTGGTCCCTCCTTTGCAGACCCCTTTCTTAAAGACCCATTTGGCCCCGGCCACTCGCGAGTGCTGTGGTTGATGGCTCGTTTTAAAGGTAGGATAATGGTCTATCATTTAAAATCTTACAAACTTGTATGGAGAACACAGTTCCCTTTAACTCAGTTTCTGGATCATTCATATGTTCATTGGCAAACTGCAGACAGTCCTTTAAATGTGCTGTCTAGAGCAGGAGTACCTTGTGAGCACTGCAAGATTTCAGTCCTTTATGGTGTAGTGTTGTTTTCTTGGGGACTATGGAACCAGCCGCCCTGAGACTATGACAAGTTCCCCGGTGTAGTTCTGGGCTGCTTTGTCGCCATTCTCATGATCATTGAGGTGAGTTCTTGCATGGAGCACAAGACAGGGGAGAATGACAGTTAATTTGTATTTCTTCTGTTTGCGACTTAACAAGCCAAATGTTGTCACTTCTCCCCAAGAAGCTTGGGCCAAATACTTGTAGTTCTGTCTAGCTTATGTCTGCAATCTTGTCCCCAACATTTTGGACAGCCCTTGGTCTGGTTATGGTCATTAGTTTGGAATTTGATGATTGCTTCTGTTTTGATAAGGTACTCAAAAAAGCTGGGATTACGAGCAACCTTTAGGAGGGTGCTCTTATCTCAGCTTGTTACGCATACACTGAAGACACCTGGCACCCTGAAATCTATCTGGTTGATAGAGGACAAAATACTTTTTTCACCTATTACAATGCACATCAATCTCTGACTTTTGTGCACAGGTTTTGAGTTGTTTTTTTTTAAGTTATTCTGTCTCTCACAGCTACAATAAACCTACCATGACAATTATGGACATTCTTTGTCAGAGGGCATATACTTATTTCCCTCCCTGTAGATATATTTAAAAAACATAGTAAAAAATATTGTGAATATCCCAAAAACTGCCATCAGCTTTAGCAAAAAAAACAGCTAAAACAGTTGGAGTGTATATTTGAAAATATCTATTTCTGATTTCTAGATGCAAATGGCCATCATATTGCATCACAGTGTCAAAAAACTGCATTGCATTTTAATCTAACCTTACAACCTGTTTTATTATGTAAAATAATATTTTTACCTGATCCTGAAGGTTATTAAGCAGGTTTCACTGATGCAGTCGGTCCCCTAAAACAATATCCTGTGGACAAACAAACATTTAACAAAGAGGTTATCCAACTATTTTAAGAAAAGTATTGGCATACCTTTAATACATGTTAAGTAGCTAAGCAACAAGTATTGCACACTTTTACCTGTAAGCATAGACCTTGACGTGCACTGTGCCCCCCTTTGACCCTGGCTGGTGTAGACATACACACGATTGACTATGTTATTACTTTGTGCCCATGCTTAAATATATTTGTGTGATGTTATGATTATTAGATAATCTAGCAGAAAGTTTGCAAGCATTTTTAATGTATACATCCCGTGTAATAATGTATTTTTATGCTTCAATCTTAATACAAGGCTGATGCTTTTTCAGGCTTTGTTATATTAGGGCTAGCTACACTTGAGCATTTTAAAAATGTCAATGTAGGTTGCAAAACTAAAATGTAACCCATACTGGACCCACTGTTATAGTGCTAAAAAATCCTTAAACTTACATCCCGTTCTCAAATGGTTCCTCTGCAGTGTCTGTGTAAAGTCCAGGAAAGGCAAGAGTAGGAGCTGCCTTCCTGTATAAAGGTTTCTGCCTCTTCTCTTGCCTCCCGGGGGTTTCAGGCATACGCAGGGAGCAGATTCCCCCCTCTATCGCAACTGAACTATTAGTTTAACTTTTAACCCTTTCGGTATTTGTAGTTCCCCCCTCCTACCCTAACCACATGGTGAGTTTGTAAAAAAAAATCTAGAAGAACATACCAGCCCGGGATCCATGGCTAAATCAATAGCCGCCAGTCGCGTCTGTGATTGGCTGAATCTCAGACAATCACAGGAGCAGCTGCCGACTTCGCCTGCAATGCAACCCGTTTCCCGGAAAGTTGCACTGGGGCTGAGGCGCAGGATCCCAGGCTGGTAAGGAAGTTTTTTCTATTTTTTATTACAAACAGACCATGAAGCTGAGATTGCGAAGGGGGTGGGGGAGTGAACAACATTAAAATAATTATGTTTTTAGGGTGGACATACCCTTAATGACATTCTACATTTTAAAGTTCACTACATAAGGAAGTTACTAGAATCTGTGGAAGCCAGAGAAAACTTAAGGAGGACTAAAGTAAAAAAAGTTTAGCTGTTATAGAAAGGCGGCTGTACATAAAAATGGCTGTGCCCAGTGTGTATTTTTAAGCACATAAACTCTATTTACAGCCCCTCGCTCCTGTGGTGCTCTGATCAGCCCTGTTGCTGGAACTTGCAAACGGGCCAGACCAGCAGCCACAGCTGTGATTGGCTGAAAGGCTCCAATCACAGCTGTGGCTGCCGGCAATAGAGAATCAGCAGGAGAGTAGCCTGTAGATTCAGATTCTTTTTAAGCTATCTAATATAGCGGTTGGGGGTGGGAAAGGATGCCCTCCATAAAATATAAACCGTATTATGCTAGATGAAGGGCAGCCAGGGAGGAATTGGGGGGATGGGGTGGGGGAGAGGTCTCCCCTGTAGCCTCCCCAATGCTTGGACAGGAAACTCCCCACTAACCCCTGCTCCCTTTTCTTCTAAAGCAGAACATAAATCTTACAGGGCGGGAAATGTAAATGCTGCCATTTGGTGACTGGAAACGAAATCACGGTGCGCAATATCATTCATGTTTTCCCAGTCATAAATAGCAGCACTTCAGTATAGGGACTTAGCAAAGCTAAAATAATAAGGGTGGGCGACACACTGTTTGCTCTGACACACACATTTTATTAATAGAGTGCACAACTGATTCCAACACTCTCTTTCCAAATTTGACTCTTGAGCAGAGAGAACATCTTACTTATAATGTTTAATAAATGTCTTCGCTGAAGACACATCTTGTCTGCTCACAAAAATTCTTAATAGGCAACCCCGTCTGCCATGCTATGAACTGGCTATAGCTCTGGTGGAGTGAGCTTTTAGCCCCTGTGGGTTAGAGAAGTCTCTCATCGAATAAGCCTTTTGAATACACTTCAATATCTTCTTTTAAGTCTTTTGAAGGTGCTTGACCTTTCCATGATCCCCTCGGGATTATAAACAATCTTTTAGACTTTCCCATCCCTTGTCGCTGTAGGATTTCTTAGCGCTCTTACTAGATCCAAGGTGTTCCATTGTATTCTCTTCTTGACTTTGGCTTTGGGCAGAAGGTAGGTAAAGTAAACTGGAGATTCTATATGATAACCTGTAACGTCTTTTGGTATAATCAAAAGAAGGTTTAACTTATAGTATCAGGTGGACCTGCTGTAAAAAAGGGACAATCTCCCCCCAACGGTACTTGGGTCCGCATATCCCTATTGTCAAAAGGAGCGAGCTGCAAAAGGGGCTTCCTTTTTCCCTTGGAAAGGCTTCAGACTTCCATGTGGTTGCCTAAGGATTTTGCCTGGCCTGTATGCTCTTGCTGCTCTAAAAATTTATCCTTTGCTTGGTATTCTACTCGGCCCCAATTATCTTTTCTATCCTGAGGCAAGAACAAATCTTCCTCAGGAAGCTCTGCTTAAAATTTTGTCTAATTTCTCTCCAAATAGACGATCCCCCTCGAAGGGAACTTGACAAAGGTTGGCTTTAGATGGGAGAATTGTCTGACCATGGTCTCAGCTAGAAGGCTCTACGAGTTGCAACAGATAAAGCCATAGCTCTGGATGTAAAGTGTACTAGGTTGATGGAAGCTTCGGCAAAAAAATTGATTCCACCTTTAATATCCGCCGACCTTTCTTTGAGCTAGTTCTTTTTGCATTGGAGGCTAAAGCTTGCCCACAACTTCATTGCCCTCAAGACTGAAGTAAGCGCAACCGCCAGTTTAAAGGCAGCACCAGACGCCACAAATTACTTTTTTAAAATTAAATTCCATTCTGCCCTCCATTGGTTCTAAAGACCAATGCATAGTCCACCGGTAGGGTTGTCCTTCTCGCATCGAACGGATATTTTTTTTAGAAATTTCCTGAAGTCATCGGTTTTCTTTTCGATCTTCTTCTCCTCGGAAATCTGAATCGGACAGATGTTTATAAGATGAACTTCTAGGCACTTCTTGGCCTTGTCTCTTTCATTGCCTGCAGCACAGCTGTCTTGAGGACCAACACCAGGGTACCTAGCTGAGACGTAGAAGGAACAAGGTGTTTCCTGCTCAGCAGATTCCGCTGGAGCTTTAGCTTCTTTAACCACATTCTTGGAAGCCTTATCAGAAGCAGAGAGACTGAAAAATATAAGCAGACACAAGTAAAACTAGTCTAGCAAACCTTCCTCTTTTTGTACCTTTTTTCTTTTTTTGTCCAGCTTACCTTAATCCCTGGGGTGACCCTTACTCCTACCCCCAGACTCCATAAGGAGCAAGGCAAGGGACACAAAAATCAAAAGGACTTGGATTGCATATGAAAGTAGCTTACCAAAATAGCTAAAGGAATGCTGAGACAAGACAAAAATAGCTCTGCATCCGCCGCACGCCAAACCAGGAGGACGGGATGAGTGCCGCCATGTTTTTTAAATAAAGTTTAGTGACGACGTCCGATGCAAGCGCGACCGAAAGACAGCCGCATGATGTCAAAAAAGCGCGGCAAGGAAGACGCTTGGACACAGAGCATGCGGCAGAGAAGTCAAAAATAGAGCTATGGCCTACCAACGGCAACAGCAGGGAAAAAGGCCAGACCCACCCACGGTCCTCCCAAGTA
The DNA here is from genome assembly GCA_019447015.1 of Hymenochirus boettgeri. Lineage (NCBI taxonomy): Eukaryota > Metazoa > Chordata > Amphibia > Anura > Pipidae > Hymenochirus > Hymenochirus boettgeri. The sequence continues at coordinate 11,685 of JAACNH010004819.1, read as the reverse complement.
GCAAAACCTACGGTCGCTGCAGAGGGAGCTTCAGAATGGAAGAGGGGGAAAACCATTCTGGACACTGCCGCAGTGGCCAGGTAAGCCAGCATTTGTTCTGGACAGGAAAAAAGACAAAGGAAGCAGGGGTTGTGGGGCTTACTTAGTTTCCTGTCCAAGCTATGAGGAGGAGGAGTTAACCCTATAGTGAAGTGCTGCATTTGTGACTGGGGAAACCTTTCATACAGGAAGACAGCTCCTACTCTTCAGCTTCCTGGACTCTGTACATGGATTGCAGGAGAACCATAAGGCTCAGGGATGCAAAGTAAGGATTTTTTTAAATTACACAGTGGGGCCAGTAGTGGGTTAAATTTTAGTTTGGGGTGGACATGCCCTTTAAGATTTTTTTGCTGATATCAGAATGGGAAGCAAAAGATGCCCCCAAAACAAGAATGCGAATGGTTTCAGTAGGTGATTGAAGTTCTGATGATTGGAAAGAAGTACATCGAAAATAGTATGTGCCAGGGTGCACCACTACCACGAGGCAAAGTTAAAATCTTGCCTCAGGTGACACCCTCATGGAGCTTGCAATTTCTCTTTGCATTAAGGGGTTAAACTCTCAAAAAGAAGCAGCCACTGGGGATTGGAGGGCACAGATTAAATGCATTCTTGTCCCCTCTTCGGTTTATCAAGACCATGGGGATTAAGAGTTTTAACCACTTAAAACTTTGCGACCACAAAAAGAAAAAAGCCTGGTATCTTTCGCATAGCCAAAGTAGTAAGCAGTCCCTGTAATGCCAGAGGACTTCTGAAAAGATTAATTCACAAATACAGCTTTCTTCCCTGGTGGTTTATGATGGTACTGAACTACTACAGTTTAGTACCTGCTATAGTAAGCTGCAAATGCATAGCAGCTTATTAAAGCATTATAAATGAATCAATTATTTATAAATCATCTTTTTTTTTTCAGGGCCTCTTAGTGAAAAAAACGCATTGCCCCTTTGCAAAGTTAAATTCATGTACTCTGTGCTGCCTTAATCTATCTCTGTCAGTGACTTTGTTTAACCATGGTGACAGATCTTGTGCAGCACTCCCCCCTTCCCTCTGTTACCTCCTCCATGTCTCAACTCTGGTAACTGACAAGCTTATGTGCAGAGGAGTTAAAAGTTCAACATCCTCAAAAACACACCCACGCACAGTGGCCAATAGAAGCAAGCTGTCCTGGAGACACGGAAGAAGGAGAACAGTACAGTTTACGATCTCTCACTTTGTGACCCATCATCAATCAGTGAAAGCTATTAAGAAGGGGGGTCAAGTCCACCCTTATATCTACTATCTAAGCTACCTCTCTCTCCCTGCTAATGCCCTATCTCTATGTTTATTACAGAGCAGGGAGGGGGGATCACGTCACAGGGATTTGATTGACAGTCAAGTAGGAGTAGAGGAATGCAATCACGTATTCTTCTAACTGGTATCTCAGGACAGAAAGGGAATCTGAAAAAAGTGAAAACACTCTGGGGGTTGGGGGAATTATAGAACACATGGAAAGAAAGGAAAAAAGTTCATTTTCTCACCTATAGATGCCTTTAAAGTCTTCCCTAATGAGTAAAAAATTTAAAAAGCTAAAGACAATGATCAATTCTAGATAATAAGTAATGATCCCTAAGTATCTGTTTTTGCCAGTAGAGAAAAAAAATCACTCCTGAAAAATTATTTCAATCAGATTTGATTTAAGCTCCGCCCCTCTGAGATTTCCTCTGCTTTCTCCTGCTTGAGACTCAAACAGAAATGCCTGTGAGTTCCCAGGAGAGTGCACAGAACTCACAGGCATTACTGTTGAGGCTCAAGCAGGAGAAAGCAGAGGAAATCTCAGAGGGGCGGAGCTTAACATTCAGCAAACTAGTAACAAGATGTCAACAACTTTCAAGGCACAAAGCTAGGCTCTGGAGGGGATAGGTAAAAAAATATATAATGCAACGGTATTTTTAAAGATGCAGCTTCCAAATGAACATAACTTGATTTTACAGTGCACTTATCCTTTAAAAGGGGGAATTTATGAGATGGTAACCATTTAGGGCTATGCCTCACTAGTGTGTTCTCACGTGTTTCTGAATAAATTTGCAACTTGGGGTATATTTATAAACGATTGCTATTTTGTTATCGCAGGACATCACAATGACAAAGAGCGTTATTTTCCTCTTATTTATAAAAATGCTTGTTTGCTTTTGTGGAAAAGTATCGCTGCGGCAATGTGTGAAAGTAGTCTCCACATGTGCACTAACAACTTTGCCGTATTCATTTCGTTAAGTTTGGTATTGTGGCAAAAAGAGAAATTGCTCTTTAGCGTCAGCCATTTCCAGACCAGAGAAAGTGTAATTTCAGAGCTATTTTTGTCATTTTTTTTTTATTTAAGCTATTTATAAATAGGTGAAATTTACCTTTTGCCACCTTTTCTGCCTTTTGTTGCTTTTTTGCAGTTTTACCAGATTTTTCACCAAACATCATTCTTAATGTAATGTTCCATTAACATGATTATTTCTTACACAGCACTATAGTGTTCCCATGTTAATGTAACTGGTTTCATAATTATCTGCGTTTGGTGAAAATATGCAATACTAACAAAATTAGTCCTATAATAATAAAAATAGAGAAAATTCACCTGTGTGAGTATTATGCCCCGTATTAGGCTATTTTTAAATTACAAAAATAGGTGTTCAGTGTGTATTAAACAATTTGACACTACCTTGAAAATCCACCAGTATTACCTATTTACCATCATTTGCGCTGAGCTTAAAGTTTAGCCACTTTTCGCCATTATTAGTGCTACTTTTGTTACATAATTTTCGCCTTTGAGAAAATTTGCCTATTAATAAAAAAAAGGATCTTAAAAAAGCAAATTCTCAGATTGTATTACAGGTAATGCTCAAAAATAGTCTAATACCCCCGAGTACTTATTAGTATTAAGAAACACTCCACAATGTACTGACACCTTCCATGGACACATTGGCAGGATAAATAAATGGGCACTTATGCATTTTCACCACCTAAGACTTGGCGAAATTGAATGGCTGGACTTAACGCAAAAATACAACAACTTTTATAAATTTGCTTGAGCGGTTACCGTAGCGATGTATGGTAGGAGCACAGGTAATGAATGCCGCTGGTTTTGCACAATGGCAAAAAGGCGGCGATAACGGAGACGAAAAATGTAACAAACTTATAAATATGCCCCAGCTTAATGCAATACAGAGTGGTTGGTTTTTCTTTAAATGTATTTATTAATATGCTTGTGAAGGTTCTCATTCATCCAGGTCATGGTATATCTGTTATTCAATTAGATCAACGGACTTGCTTTTTTAAGATCCTTCAAGTCCAGTTGATCTAATTGAATACAACAGATAATTTATTAATATCATTTTCATTAATGAACCTATAGGAATACATTGTGTTAATCATTACTGGGAGAAGTCTCTCTATGGAGATAAGGGGTGGGACTTAGATAACACGGTTACACAATGCAGGGAACCCAATCGGTGCAGTGTGGATCCTGCTGTTGGGTACAGATCGGTGCGATGTTACCGTCCCGTTTTTAAACACATTGAATACATTTTACCAGATTAACAAGTAACGGTCCCGTTTGCCAAATTCTTACCCTCGGGCGCCGCCAGCTGCCCTCCCTCTTTACTGCATTACACTAGGAAGTAAGGTAAGGGGCGGGGTTCCCTGGATAGCCAATCCGTAAGAGCCTTTTCCCTGACGCTGTCGGTGAACACTATCTTGTTTGAGTCTGGTTTGGGAGAAGCCAATCAGAAGTTACTCTTGTAAACTATGTAGCCAATTAAAGCGCAGGACCCTGCGTGTCTAGTAAAAGACGTTTGGTGGCCATCTTTTATTATGGCCAGGGGGTGGTTTAGTTAAAGTTTTTTGATTTAATAAAACTTGTATTAAAAAGAATGCAATCCTGACCCCGATATAAACATACTATGTAGCCAACTCTGATGGTTATCTTACTAAAAAGTTTCGGCGAAATAAATATAGCACATGATACATTGTGCATGTGCTATTGATAGTTCCGAGTGATACCTTAACGTGCTGCGGTTGTCACGAGGGCGCCCTCTGCTGGTATGTAAGAGATCCATTATCAGGATGACACATCTAACGCTGATGGAGGCATGGTGTGAAGCTGAAAACACTGACTATGAGTCAATTGATGACCAATTGAGAGCAATGTCTTAATATTAGGTTAATCGGTTTTGCTGAATGCAGATCATGTAGTCTACTATAGGCCCACACAACTGCCAGTCAGGCTGGAACACAAGCAAATTCATTGGTCAGTGTGTACAATGCCCAAGAGTCAATGCTTGTATGTATGTATGTATAATTTTATTTATAACATGCCACTTGGGTATCAGCGCTGAACATTATAAAATACAGCAAGGGGATAAGTGCAAGTAATTATACAGATAAATAAATATTAAATACAATTTCATACATAAGTTAAGAATACATATATATAAATTATATATAAAGTATTATATAAAGTGCAGCAAGCCTGACACATTAGGAATGAGACCTTACAATCTATGTGGGGGGGACAACATACAGATACAAGTGGGGGGGATGGGTACAAAGTGCTTAAAAGGGCTAACAATCATTTGTGTGTGATTGCTCAGAAAGGTAGGAGAACAGTCTAGATTTGAAAGTATTAATGGATGTCACCTGGGGAAGCGAGGAGGGAGAGAGGTCCAAAGGTAGGGAGCAGCAAGAGAGAATGGTTTAGGCGGGAGGCAGCAGTGTTGTTGGGGGTGTGTGGTTAAGATTTCCTTGAGAGAAACGGAGGGCACGTCCAGGAACATAGGTGACCAAGAGAGAAGTAGGGAGGTGCAGTAGAGTGAAGGGGTGAAGGTTAATAGTAGGGTATTGAATATGATTCTTTGTTTGATGGGAAGCCACCCTATAGACTGGGGTTGCGGGTTCTCTTTTGGAGGAGAGCCAGATGATCTGAGCTGCTGAGTTTAGATAGACTGGAGAGGAGAGAGATGAGAGGCCGGGAGTCCAAGTAGTAGAATGTTACAGTAGTCAAGACAATGAGATTATAAGGGTATGCATTAGTATTTTAAAGTGAAACGAGAGAGAAAAGGGCGGATCTTGGCAATATTGCGAAGAGAGAAAACGACAGGTCCTAGTGACATTGTTAATGTGATGATGGAAGGAAAGAGAGGAGTCAAAGATTATTCCAAGGCAGCGTGCAGATTCAACTGCAATCATGACCATACTTTAATGCTAACGCATGCGCACCACAGCCAAGGAAAGGAAAGGGCACATGTGGAGCGCATTGAGTAGAATTGCTTAAGGGATTAACAGCCTGAATTAGTATTACAGTACAATTCTAGCTGAGATTGCTTTTTTAATTTAGCCTTTTAATTAAAGGTAAGAAGTAGCAACCCAAATTGTCAATAATTTTGTTTTGCAGTATTATGGAACATTCAGGTCACCTCTGTACACATGAGCAGATATTTCTTGGACCGAAAAAATATTTTCGGAATTTCGGTTGATTATTGGTTTGATTTTGGTTGAATTTTGGTTTCTTGGCTGGACTAAAGCTGTTCAGACATGGCAGAAAATCACAAACGAACGATGCGCAATAGAATGCACAATCAGCGCGCCAAATGATCAGAAGAGGCTACATTCAGCGACAATCTTTTGGGCTGGGCGACTGGTGAGACACATTGAATGTCCCTGGAAAATCATCTGCCTTTGTGTACACACCAGCCAATTTTTACCATCCAGATATCACACCCTGCTATATGAGGCTTCTGGGCAGAGTGGAGAAAGGGGGTTCAGCGAGGGGCATGGCTAGGGGGACGTGATGTTGGTGCCGTCATCTAGGGGGTGGGTGGAGGTGGAGTTAGGTGCATAACGGTGTTCTGGGGTGTGGTTCCTGGTAAGAGGCGATCAAGGGGTGGAGGCTGCCAGTCTTTGAAGTAGCGGGAGGTTGGGGTGGTCTTGTGGGAGTTAAAGTTTTCAAGATAGCGTTTAGGGTTGGGGGGTAAGTTAGTGTTTTTTTTGGGTGGAAATACCTTTAAGAACATACAGATCCTGGTTCGTAACCTGGGTACTGTCTTTACTGCAAAAACATACCAAGCTGAAAAATTATGGGGTAATATGCTTATGGTAATATGCTTTTTATTTTAATTAACAGTTGTTTTACATCTGCCAAACATTTAGGCTGGGCCACACCATTCGTTCGCCTGGATCGGATGAACGAACAATCGAACGTGTCAGTAAATTCCGATCGATGTGCAGTTCCCTATGGGAACCCACAATCGTCCCTGCCAAATTTGCCGCGACCGACGGACATTTGTCCCGGCCGAGCGCTCACTCGGGACAAATAGTCCCTCATTGTGTACCCAGCCTAAATTACACCACCGTCCTGTATTGACTAGACATTAATTGTAAGAAGACACTTTAATTGGCTTATTCCAAGGGCTAATAATCTTTACTGAGAACAATACATGTTTGGATAAGCACCAGAAATATATCTAAGGCTCGTACATACCCACGATGTGCATCCCAAGCCACGACCCCCGACACTGACGGCTGACGTGTGTGTGTGTTCGGTCAGGGGCAGTGGAGGACTGGGACCTTTTGGCCTGTGGCCCTTTCACAGTAGATTGCAACATTTTTAACCACGCCCACTTTGCTAAGGTCACAAGTTTAAGTTATGCCAATTTGTTAGACCACTTACCATTTTACATTGTTGCCTGCAACATTTTCAAGTGTATGATGTGGTTATAGGACAATTGAGTCCTAAAATATTCTCTCCCCATTACAAGTACCCGGGGTGAGGACCTAAATCACAAGTCCTCACCCTGGGTACAAGTCATGTTGTACTTACCCAAAGTTTTCTTTGTTCCTAATGAACTGGAGGGCTGACTATCACCGGCTAATGAACGGAAGTGTTGACTAACACCAGCTAATGAACTGGAGGGCTGGAAACACTGAATAATAAATGGGGGGGCTGAATAACACTGGCTAATGAACTGGAGGGCGGACACACTGGCTAATGAACTGGAGGGATGACAAAACTTGGTAATGAAATAGAAAGCTGACAACACTGGCTAATGAACTGGAGGACTGACAACACTGGCTAATGAACTGGAGGGATGACAACATTGCTAATGAACTGGAGGGCTGACTAACATCAGCTACTGAACTGGAAGGCTAACAAACTGAATAATAAATGGGGGGGGAGTGGCTGACTTAACACTGGCTAATGAATGGAGGGCTGATAACACGGGCTAATAAACTGGAGGCTGACTAACACTGCTAATGGACTTGAGGGTTGACTGGTAAAGATCAAAGGAAGAGGAGTTTCCTGATCCTTGCCCATGTTAGAGCTAAAGGTGTGTGCTGTGCCTTTCAAGCACGTAACTTACTAATAGCTTTGTAGCAGCCCACATTTTTCATTAAAGACCAGCCCGAGGGGCATTTGCCCCTCAAGCCTATTGGGCCAGTCCTCCCCTGGTCAGGGGGCCTGCGAATGATCCCCGACCAAACACATACCCACGGACGATTCTCAGCCGAAACAAGCGTTTGCCGTGTGTAGCCGTCGGTGTCGGAGGTTGTGGCTGGGCGCATATTGAGCATGTGTACGAACCTTAAGAGTATTCTAACTAGAATTTTTTTTTTTTAAATTGGCCATTATTGGAAACTGTATCTTCCCAAACTATCACTGAACAATTTTTTATTTCTTTAAATATCCTGTCTGATTCTGAGTATTGATTACCAAAATTCTTAGCATCACAGTCAGGGGGGATACTGAGCCTAAGAGAAACAGGTGCTGGAATGAAGTCATGCAGCGAAACACGTGCGATCTTGGGGGCTGACACACGATGTGTATCTACGACCGTTTCGGGCAATAATCGCACTGTCTATGAACACTTTGCCAGATGTTCAGTCGGCGCTTGTGCCCGATTCAACATGCGGATCATCAACGAGCTCCATTTCAGGCAACAAAGTGGACATATATGGCACGATTATCAATTGAAATGGGTGTATACATCATGTGTGCGGGTCGCCCCCCGCTATCTCACATGTGTTGAGGCTTAAGTCCTTCTTGTATGTATTTATAAAGTGAGATAAGGCAATTAATATTCTCAGTTTCTACTGTATATCTTTAACTATTTTTTAAAATGTTACTGTTCATTTTGCTATTGATAATTTCGATGTTTTTGTAATGGGCAACAGGTAGCTGTAGCTTCATCTGGCCCTCTTATAGAGAAATTAATCTTTCCCTGGCATACTTCTGTCGAAAACTGGTTACACAGCCAAAAAAAAGACAATCCCATTGGATCTGATGGGATTTGCAGATTACCAGCCATCAAAGGGACACTATACTGATAATGACTTTGCCTCTCTTTAATCTATAATTGAATACATGTTGGTTTAGAGCAGGCAGTATCCCCCCTCCTCTTTAACCACAACCACTTCCATACGACTTTCAAGCCTGAACACAGCACACAGCATTCCAATTGTCAAACCTCTGTCGCCATTCCAGCTACAGTAAAACTACTCACAGAAGAATAGTATAGTATAGTATAGTATTTGAGGTTGAAAAAGACATGTCCATCCAGTCCAACCCATCTAGCAATATCTCATTTCCTGTTGATCCAGAAGGAAGGCAAAAAAACACACCAAATTTATGAAAGGGAGATTTCCCTCGATCAACTCTATTTTGTATCAATACCAATAACTTGCAAATTCCTGTTTGCAGAAACTCATCCAGCTTTTTTTTTAAACTGACCAATGAACCTGCCATAACAAACGTCCACTGGAAGACAGTTCCTTAGCTTTACCGTCCTCGACATGGACGGTAATTGGTGAATGCCCCAATTGGTAATTGGGGCATTGGTGAACAATGCACCAGATAGTTTATTGTATGGCAGTGATTATACGGTAATCATATCCCCACGCAAGCGCCTTTTCTCCAGCATACATAATTGTAACTTTTCCAGTCTTCTTCATATTTAAGCTTCCCCAATCCCCTTAATAATTTAGTTGCCCTTCTCTGAACCCTTTCCATTTCAAAGATGTCCTTTTGTACACAGGATTCCAAAATTGCACTGCATATTCCAAATGAGGACTACCAATGGAGAATAAACATTTTCCTCCTTGAATCCATACTTCTTTATACAAGACAATACCATACTGGCTCGGCTGTTGCCGCCCGGACATGCTTGCTACCTTTAAGTTTGTTATCCACCAAAACTCCAAGATCCCTTTCCAACAGGGATTCACTTAACACAGGCCATTTATAGTATAAGCAGCACAAGGATTTTTAGGTCCAAAATGCATCACCTTACATTTATTAACATTGAATCTCATCTGCCACTTAGCAGCCCAATGTGGCAATCTATCTAGATCCCCCTGCAACGATATCACATCCTTGAAGTTTTTAAAGGTCGACAAAGTTTTGTGTGTCAGAACACAGAAACCTTGCTGACAATATCCACTTCCAAATATATAATAATAGATTAAATAGAAGCGGCCCCAACACAGAACACTGTGGCACCCCACTTACACTTTAGTCCATAATAAAGAAGCCCCATTAACAACTACTCTCTGCATCCTATTCATTAACCAATTTTCTATCATGTACAAATGTGACCCCCAGACCAACAGAACTTAGCTTATACATTAGTCGCCTATGGGGGACTGTATCAAAAGCCTTTGCAAAATCCAAGTAAACTAACTCTACTGCTATGCCAGAGTCTAAATTTCTACTTGCTTCCTCCTAAAGCCAAGCAAGATAGTTTGACAAGATCTATTCCTCCTAAATCCATGCTGGTTACTACTTATCATGTCAGTCCTTGAAACATACTCAAACATGTTCCCTATTAAAGGGTATGTTCACCGTGATTTTAAAATTTTATGTTTCCAGTTTAACTGAAGGACAGGAGGTAAATGCGATATGTCTTACCTCCTGTCCTTCAGTAAAACTTACAGGAGAGCAAAAGAAACTTACCGCATTCGCTCCAGCGCCGGCTTCTGTTGGGGAATGTCAAGTGTAGTCGGAGGCTGTCAGCAGCGCTGGAGCGATACGCGGTAAGTTCACTGGCCAAAGTTCATAGGCAGGCATGCACATTATAGAAAGTTCTGGATATTAACCCTTTCAAGGAGAAAATATGTTTGATGTATTGTTCCAGCAGAACTGTTTATGCTAATTGGATATGATATTATGGTATAAATTACAATTAAGTTGATAGAAAAACGCCTGAATCTGCACAGTGATATAATTATGCTCTGTCATGTCGTAATAAAAAAGAATTTCATAGTCAATCAATACATGTCTGTTAACAGTCTTCTCAGTCGTGACAAATTGTGGGCAGCGGTGGGATACCCTTATAAGACCTTGCAAAAGAAACGAGGAAGGAATTATCAGAATTATATTTGTCTATTCTGCAGGTCTTAGCCAGTGCCTTGATCCTAATGGACTGACAAAGAGTCAAATGGCTACCCTGATAACCTAGCACGTCAGGAGTCATCATACAGATCCTATAGATGTGGCAGACATATTACTAGAAAATGAAGCATATCACCCGAATTCCCCTACGACCACATTCAACCTCGGGGCGAGAATCAAATATGCAGATCCCTGGTAATGGTGACCTATAATCAGAAGTTCAGCCTAAGAGGTGTCCCATGAAAACACTTGAGACAGACCTTACTATGATACGTTATCGTTCACGCCTTTTTCGGCTCTGGGTGCCAATCTCACTGGAGCTGAGAGACTGAAGTATGTATGTATGTATTTTTGCTGGAGTTAACTATCCAGGAGAACCAGGGAGGGCAAGTGCACTATCCTTAATCTGACCAACAGGGCCGCCTCGCTAATGATGCAGGGTGCAGCACACTGCAGAGCGGCACCTGTATGGAAGCGGCACCCTGAAGTGGGGGGGACGGACGCATCTCATACAGTCCATGTGAGATGTGAGTCATGTGACAGTCCATTCTGGCAGTACCAGAACAGGCTGCTTGCGAGGATCTCCCGGGTGCGTCCAATGCGTGCGCGTGTCGGCGTGTGTAACGTTGTGACATCAGCGCTGAGCCTGAAAAAAAGTTCAGCCTGTGCAGGACCAGGAAAGAAACACCTTGCGTACTCGCCACTCTGCTGCCTGCACTGCAGGTTTAGGTTATATTTGTGTGCTGTACCGGTGCCAAGGGGGAAGGGGGAATGTGTTGTGCCAAGTTTTCCATGTGCCCAACAGACATAATAATTAAAATAATGTGCCAGGCCCTGTCTGTTGCCCATCTAATGTAGATGATAGATAGATAGATAGATAGATAGATAGATAGATAGATAGATTATAGATAATAGATAGATAGATAGATAGATAGACAAGATGAGATGATAGATAGATTAGATAGATAGATAGATAGATGAGATAGATAGATAGATAGACAGATGATAGATAGATAGATAGATAGATAGGAGTAGATAGATAGATAGACAGATGAGATGATAGAAAGATAGATAGATAGATAGGATAGATAGATAGATAGGATAGGAGAGATAGATAGATAGATGATAGAGCAGACAGATAGATAAGATAGATTAGATAGATATAGATATGATAGACAGATGATAGATAGATAGATAGATAGATAGATTAGATAGATAGATTAGACAGATGATAGATAGAT
>JAACNH010004818.1:0-22620 GCA_019447015.1 Hymenochirus boettgeri | reverse complement strand
TCTGCAAGTAACTGCAGCTTTTTATTGGTCACACTGGACTCATGCGTCGCTGTTATTTATCATTCAGGGTTGTTGCTGTGAGGTGGCACATACAACATAATACCTCAACATACTACATCCATACAACATACTACATACATACAAATTTCTGCTCCTATATAGTAGATTAACGCAATTCTACTTCCCTCCCCAGAAACGTTCATGTTCTAGTTGATTTTAAACGTGATTCAACCCTATTTATTGACATTGAATTGATACATGTAGGGAAAGGGGCCCCTTGGTGACTGATGTCTGGTCAAACGGGTATGGTGATTTTGTCCGGTAAATAAACAACGACAGAAAGGGCAAAATGTTTGGGGGTAATGCCTTGAATAAAAACATAAAGAAGGGGGGCCTTTTTTTTACAAAGTATGAGGGATACCATATGGTTAGCAGATTATTATTCTATTTTTGATTTTGATAATAACCCTGGAAAAATATTTAAGCAAACTGAAAGACGCAGGCAACAAAAATAGTCCATGCTTTCCTCCAACTTGTATGCAGCATGAATAATCCACCAGGTCCAAACAAACAAAATAATCATCAAGCCAGGACCAAGCCTTCCACAAAAATTTACTCCAAAAAAGTAAAACCGAACGGTGCTACCTTAAAATCACTAACTCAGTGATCATGGAAAAAACTCCGGAAAAAGGCTGCAAATAAAACATCTGGGCTGTAGGTTTCATTTTTGCAGCTTTCAGCAGGATTTCAAATCATTCCTAGGAGGGGGATTTAGGTTGTGCTCTAAGGGACTACATTAATTTATCAAGGGCTTCAGTTCTTTTTTTATAGGCATCTCAAAAACCGTTTGTCCGAAAACCTTTGCTTTGTAGGTCCTGAAGCTATATAGAATCTTTTTCAAACCTTTTTATTATTGGGGGAGAATTGATATTTCAGTATTGTTTGGCTAATTTTAAAATGTACTGCAGACTCCTGATTACCATTAAAAAAAAATTAGTGCTGACGTCTGGTTTTCTTAGCCCTCTACCTAGAGCGTTTTTAACACATCCTATTGGCTGGGCATGTTATATTTAGCAGTGTGGATTGCAATCAGATAGAGATCAATTCAGGAAGAAAATTTATAATGCAACTTAGTTATATAAGGGTGGGATGTGGGCCTTTGTGTCCCAATTTATTGATTTCTCTCTAAATGTCTATAGTATCCTGAGGCCTATAGTAGAATTATTCCCAGAATATTCATTGGCTACGCTCTAGGCTATGCACACAAGGCTCCTTCTCTGCAATTAGGGAAGACCCAGGGATAGGTCCTTACCTCAAGTACTAATATAGAGGGGGGTGGCCTTTTAATGGTTTGATTGCCTTTTAACAATTACTAACTACTTATTAATTTTCCAGGTATTCACTAGTATAATATATAATTGTACATATATATATATAATATATATGTACATATCCTATTATATTGTAACGTTTCGGAACTCAGCGGTTCCTTCCTCAGACCAAACAAAACTGAACAATTCAAGTGCATAGTGCTATAAATAGAATCTCACATGGTGCAAGATGGCCTCTAGAGGTCAAAGATAAAAACACATAATACATAATACATAAAAATGCCGGTATAAAGTGCTAGGTACAAAGTGTCATGTGCTTATAGATGAACATATCAAGTGACAATAGTGTAAAAATACTCTTAAGATTATTAAAAATGCAAACTGTAGGTACCACGTGAATAAATAAGTAATGTCTAGCATATGTGAAATAAATATTATTAAACTATTATACCGCAGTGAATATTATGCTGTAAAATATATATCTCTTAAAAGGTGTATCAAGGATAATCTATAACAAGATATAGGAGGACTAAAAGCAGACTGAAAGAAGTACTTCAGAGTAGTGTGTCCCTAATGGCCCTGAAGTGGATAATCTAGACACACAGATTCTATCAGATATCAAATAGTAGACGAGAGGGGTATAATCACATCTCAATAATAAGATTATCGTTTTGGTAAAAATGTGAGTCCTAAATTCATGTAAGCCTCTGGGTTGTACAGCATCTGTTTAAAATCCACATAGATTCTCTCTGTAACAAGCTGTTTTTGTCACCACCCTGTGTCCATAGGTACCTGGTCAATGACCATGGCTTTAAGGTCGGATACTTGGTGTTTCATAGTGCAAAAGTGTGCAGCCACCGGCGGTATTTCTCCTCTGGGAACATTCTCATTATTATACTTATTGAGTGCTATTCTGATCGCTCTTGTCTTGTAACCTGCGTCTTAAACGGGCCGTGGTTTTCCCTACATAATCAGGGAACACGGACATTTGGCATATATAACAATGTTCCGTATTGCAGTTGTAGTATCCTTGTAGTCAAATTTTTACCTGAGTATGGATGGTGAAAATTATTGCCAATTCATGGAATTACATATGTTGCAATTGACATTTGTAGCAGCCCGTTTTGTGAATTGGGATTTCGGTAATCCCAATAAAGTGTGTTTGGATGGAACTTTTTCCATGCAGTAATAATTGCGATCTGTGGATTTCGAGTAAATAGATGTGCAGATCCCTAATGGTAGCACCTTCACTTGTACATCCAAATATTGTGCCTGTGTGGGAGAAAAGAAAGCATTATTACAATTTTAATCATCCAAGGTGTTACAGTATTGTATAAATTCTTGTGCCTGCGACAAATCTCCTTGCCAAATATAAAAATCGTCTATGTATCGCCTTAGTCTCACACATGTTTTATAAAAAGTCATTTTATAAATGAATTTTTCTTCCAAAAATCCCATATATAAGTTGGCGTATGATGGTGGCTGGGACTGCCCATAGCAGTCCTACCTGTTGTATGTAATAGTCATGTATGTACCTGTTGTATGTAATAGTCATTTCAAATTTGAAGTAATTATTATTCGAATAAATCGCATGCAGTCAATGAGAAAGATACTGGAAAGATTTTATCCTGTCTGGATGTTGGAAAGTGTTCAATAGGCCTTTAGTCCTTTCCCATGGTCGATATGTGGTGTAGTGAGGAAATGTCTGCTGTAATGATAATCCAATTGTTGTCCCACTCTCCAACAGTTCAAGTTTTTATAAGAAATCTGATGTGTCCTAATGTATGAAGGAAGATTTATGTACTGAGGCTTTAGATGGCTACAAATTGTAGCCATCTAATCTACAAATTGTGATAAAGGACTGGTGATGAACCTATAGCCGATACAATCGGTCTGAAAGTGGATAAGTGTGTCTTTATGGATTTTAGGTAAGCCATACATCACAGGCTTACGTGGGTGTTCTTCCAGAATATATTCATAGATGTTTTTCATCGATCCAACTGGCGACAATGCTGTTTGTAATAAAAAGTTTTTTTAGTTGTGAAATGATGCCCCATGTGGGTCTTGACTAATCACATTTGATTCCAAGAAAATGCTCACCGAGATCCGCTGCAGCCAAGCAGCCTTTTTTAGGAAGAGGCCGCAGGATCCGACGAGGGAGGCGGCACAAAACGCCCCAATCTCCCCAACCACGAAGAACTTGATCTCAATCTCTCTACACGGCAATTAACGGTGGAGTGAAACCATGCTATAAACAAGGGTCTACGTTCCCAACCTACACAAACTTGACAGGTTCAAGTTTGAAGTTTGATTTATTCAAACTGACAGTCACTGAAGTTGAAGAACATTTCAAACATTATCCTGAGATACCAGTTCTCCTTTTAAGTGTAAAAGTAAATACATACCACAAGGGTCTTTTTCGAGGTATGATCAATTTATAATTGGAGAGGATAACTGTAACATACATACCAACAAAAAAAACAGTCCATCTCACTGAAGCTGAAATACAAGCTGTTGAAGTCTCTACAACAAGATCCCTCGATTAATCTATAAAACCCGCTGATAAGGCGGGGTCCATTGTTATAATGGACTACACTTTTACAGTAATGGTATAAGAACATCTCCATCATCAGGAGCATATATTGAGTAATCAAGACCCTACATGGGGCATCATTTCACAACTAAAAACTTTCATTACAAACAGCATTGTCGGCCAGTTGGATCGATGAAAACATCTATGAATATATCTGGAAGAACACCCACGTAAGCCTGTGATGTATGGCTTACCTATAAAATCCATAAGACAACCTTAATCCACCTTTCAGACCGATTGTAACGGCTATAGGTTCGATCACCAGTCCTTTATCACAATTTGTAGATTTCCATCTAAAGCCTCTAGTAATAAATCCTTCCATACATCAGATTTCTTAAAAACTTGAACTGTTGGAGATGGACAACAATTGGATTATCATTACAGCAGAATTTCCTCACTATACACCAATATCGACCATGTGAAAGGACTAAAGGCTATGAACACTTTCCACATCCAGACAGGATAAAAATCTTTCCAGTATCTTTCTCATTGACTGCATGCGAATTTTCTGAATAATAATTACTTCAATTTGAAATGCATATTACTACAACAGGTACATACAATGACTATTACATACAACAGTAGGGACTGCTATGGGCAGTCCCGAGCAACCATCATACCCAACTTATATATGGGATCTTTGAAGAAAAATTCATTTAATAAATGAACTTTTTAAAAAACATTGTGTGAGACTATGCGATACATAGACGATTTATTTTTATTTGGCAATGGAGATTTGTCGCAGGCACAAGAATTTATACAATACTGTAACACCTTGGATATAAAATTGTATATAATGTTTCCTTTTCTCCCACACAGGCCAATAATTGGATGTACAAGTGAAGGTGACTACATTAGGGATCTGCAAATCTATTTACTCGAAATCCACAGATCGCAATTCATTACTGCATGGAAAAAGTTTCCATCCCAAACACACTTTATTGGGATTACCGAAATCCCAATTCACCAAAAAACGGGCTGCTCTAGGAATGTCACAATTGCAACATATGTAATTCCATGATAATTGGCAATATTTTCACCATCCATACTCAGGTAAAAATTGACAACAAGGATACCAACTGCAATACGGAACATTGTATATATTGCTCAAATGTCCGTGTTCCCTGATTTATATGTAGGGAAACCACAGGCCCGTTAAGCGCAGGTTACAAAGAACAAAGAGCGACATTAAAATAGCACTCAATAAGTTATAATATGAGATGTTTCCCAGAGGAGAAATACCGCCGTCGGCTGCACACTTTTGCACTATGAAACACCAAGTACCTACCTTAAAGCCATGGTCATTGACCAGGTACCTATGGACAACAGGGGTGGTGACCAACCACCTTTGTTACGAGAGATCCTATGTGGATTTTTTAAACTAGAATGCTGTACAACCCATAGGTCTTAACATTTAGGACTCACATCTTTTTACCAAAACGATATCTTATTGTATTGGGTGATTGATTTTCCCCTCTCGTCTACTATTTGATATCTGATAAATCTGTGTGTTCTTAATTATCCACGTCAGGGCCATTAGGGACCACACTACTCTGAGTACTTCTTTCCGTCTTCTTTTAGGTCCTCCTATGATCTTGTTATAGATTATTCCTTGATACACCTTTAAGAGATATATATTTTACAGCGTAATATTTCACTCGGTATAATATTTATTAATATATATTTATTTCACATATGCTAGACATTACTTATTTATTACCTGTGGTACCTACAGTTTGCATTTTTAATATCTTCAAGTATTTTTACACTATTGTCACTTGATATTTTCATCTTATTAAGCACATGACACTTTGTACCTAGCACTTTACCCGGCATTTTATGTTATATGTGTTTTTATCTTTGACCTCTAATGGCCATCTTGCACCAGTGAGATTCTATTTATAGCACATATGCCACTTGAATCGTTCGTTTTGTTTTGGTCTGAGGAAGGAACCGCTGAGGTTCCGAAACGTCACTATTAAAAAGAACACTTTCCACCATTAAGACTGGTGTGCCGACATGTCTTTACTTCTTATAATACGGTCTGTTGGCTACAGAGCTTGAGCACCCAGCATGGAATAATTGTTTATGTACCTGATGTTTAGTTGTGCAGGATCCTACCCTTCTCTCGTTTATCCTATATATTGTTCACGTTGTTCTAATTCCTGTATGAACCCTGCATTTATCAATATCCTTTTACCGCCCCGCATTTATCAATATCCTGATGTACCCGCACACCCCCCCCCCATTTATCAAATATCCTGTAATGCACCCCGCATTTATCAAATATCCTGTATGCACCCCGCCATTTATTAAATATCCTGTTGCACCCGCATTTATCAAATTCCTGTATGCCCGCATTTATCAAATATCCATGTATGCACCCCGCATTTATTAATTCCCTGTAGGCCACCGCATTTATCAAATATCCTGTATGCACCCCGCATTTATCAAAATCCCTGTAATGCACCCCCGACATTTTATTAAATATCCTGTATGCAACCCCGCATTTCTCAATATCATGTTAATGCACCCCCGCATTTTATCAATATCCTGTATGCACCACCCCGATTTATCAAATATTGTATGCACCCGCATTTATCAAATATCCTGTATGCACCCCCCATTTATCAAATATCCTGATGTATCCCGCATTATCAATATCCTTAGTACCCCCGCATTTATCAATATCCTGTTGTCCAACCCCGCATTATGCAAATATCTGTATGTACCCACCACGCCTTTATCATAGCCTGTATGCACCCCCCATTTTATCAATATCCGCATGCATCCGCATTTACAAAATAAAATATCCTGTATGCACCCCCATTTATCAAATATCCTGTATGTACCCCGCATTTATCAAACTATCCTGTATGTACCCCGCATTTATCAAATATCCTGTATGCACCCCCATTATATCAAATATCCTGTATGCACCCCGCGTATCAAATATCCTGTATGCACCCCGCACTTTATTCAAATATCCTGTTAGCACCCCGCATTTATCAAATATCCTGTATGCACCCCCGCATTTATCAAATATCCTGTATGCACCCCAGCATTATCAAATATCCTGTATGTCCGCGCATTTTGATTCATTCTCATAGAGATCTGAGCATCTTGCCCTCCAACAGCTCAGTAGAATTTATTGTTGGAACATTCCAAAATTATGCATTACAACTATACAATATGTATTGTACCCCGCATTTATCAAATATCTGTATCATCCCGCATTATCAATATCCTGTATGCACCCCCAATTTATCAAATATCCTGTATCACCCCGCATTTATCAATATCCTGTATTAACCCCCCATTTAAAATCTGTATTACCCCGCATTTATCAAATATGCCTGTATGTACCCCGCATTTTCAACATATCCTGTATGCACCCCCATTATCAAATATCCTGTTGTACCACCCATTATCAAATATCCTGTATGTCACCCCGTTCATTTCGTCAAATATCCTTATGCCACCCCGCATTTATCAAATATCCTGTATGCCCCGCATTTATCAAATACCTGTATCCCCGCATTTCAAATATCCTGTTACCCCCGCATTATCAATATCCTGTATGCACCCCGCTATCAAATATCCTTAGCACCCCGCATTTATCAAATATCCTGTATGCACCCCGCTTTATCAAATATCCTGTATGCCACCCCGCATTTTATGCAATATCTGTAAATGTAGCCCCGCATTTTTTGATTCAGTTTCTCAGTAGAGATCTGAGCATCTTGACCATCCAAACAGCCAATCAGTAGAAATTATGTTGGGAACATTCCAAAATTAATGCATTCACATATATCAAATATCCTGTATGTACCCCGCATGTTATCAATATCCTGTATGTACCCCGCATTTATCAAATATCTTGTATGCAACCCGCATTTATCAAATATCCTATATTACCCCGCATTTATCAAATATCCTGTATGTACCCTGCATTATCAAATATCCTGTATGTACCCCGCATACATATCCTTATCCAGCTTTATCAAATACCTGTATGTACCCCCGCATTTATCAAATATCCTTGTTGTACCCCCGATTATTAAATATCCTGTATGTGCCCCGCATTTATCAAATATCCTGTATGTACTGAAAATTACTGTTGGGAACATTCCAAAATTATGCATTACACATATCAAATATCCTGTAGGTACCCGCATTTATTAAATATCCTGTATGTGCCCCGCATTTATCAAATATCTGTACGTGCCCGCATTTAGCAATATCCTGTACGTGCCCGCATTTAGCAAATATCCTGTACGTACCCCGCATTTAATTGTTTCCTGTACGTACCCCGCTTTAATAGTATCCGTACTACTCCGCATTTAAGGGGAAGTTCAGTGCAAATACTTTTCAGGGGGGAAAAAGCAGTATTTTTTTCATCCCAATGACCTTAATCTGCCTATTCACAGCATTTTGTCTGTGTATAAATAAATGCAACCGACAATACGGACTTCCTGTTTGCAGGACCCCTAGTAGAGACCGTTATGGTCTTGCCCTTGACCCAGCACCTGGGTTGATTCAGTTGCTCAGTAGAGATCTGAGCATCTTTGACCCATCCACAGTCAATCAGTAGAAATTACTGTTGGGAACATTCCAAAATTATGCATTACACAAACTAACAATTTTACAATAATTGATAATTTCCACTGAACTATCCCTTTAATATAACCGCATTTAATATATATCCCGTACTTACCCCCGCATTTAATATATATATCCCGTACGTACCCCGTACGACCACCAGGAAGAGCCGCTTTTAAATAGGTGATCTCCGAGGAGAACCTGTACGTAGGACGCACAAGCCGCATTTAAATAATATATCCCGTGATATATGTGTAATGCATAATTTTGGAATGTTCCCAACACATAATTTCTACTGATTGGCTGTTGGATGGGTCAAAGATGCTCAGATCTCTACTGAGAAACTGAATCAAAAATGCGGGGGTACATACAGGATATTTGATAAATGCGGGGTGCATACAGGATATTTGATAAATGCGGGGTGGATAACGGATATTTGATAAACGTGGGTGGTGCAGTCATACAGGATATTTGATAAATGGGGGGTGCGGAGGTCTACAGGATATTTGATAAATGCGGGGGGTACATACAGGATATTTGATAATGGGGGGTATACAGGATATGATAAATGGGGGTGCATAAGGATATTGATAAATGCGGGGTGCATGCAGGATATTTGATAAATGGGGGGTGCATACAGGATATATTGATAAATGCGGGGGGACATACAGGTATTTGTAATGCGGGTATAAGATATTTGATAAAGGCGGAGGTCATACAGGATATTTGATAAATGCGGGTGGGATACATACAGGAATTTGATAAATGCGGGGTGCATACAGGATATTTGATAAATGCGGGGTGATACAGGATATTTGAAAATGCGGGGTGGTGATACAGGTATTTGATAAATGCGGGGTGCATACATGATATTGATAAATGCGGGGTGCATACAGGATATTGATAAAGCGGGGGTGCATACAGGATATTTAATAAATGCGGGGGGCATACAGGATATTTGATAATGCGGGTGCATACAGGATATTTGATAAATGCGGGGGGGGTACATACAGGATATTTGATAAATGCGGGGTTACGTCAATACAGGATATTTGATAAATGCAGGGTTCATACAGGAATTAGAACAAACGTGAACAATATATAGGATAAACGAGAGAGAAGGGTAGGATTGCACAACTAAACATCAGGTACATAACAAATATTCCATGCTGGGTGCTCTAGCTCTGTAGCCAACAGACCGTATTATAAGAAGAAGTAAGACATGCTAGGCACACCAGTCTTAATGGTGGAAAGTGTCCTTTTTAATAGTGACGTTCGGAACCTCCGCGGTTCCTTCCTCAGACCAAACAAAACTGAACGATTCAAGTGGCATAGTGCTATAATAGAATCTCACATGGGGCAAGATGGCCCTAGAGGTCAAAGATAAAAACACATAATACATAAAATGCCGGGTATAAAGTGCTAGGTACAAGTGTCATGTGCTATAAGATGAACATATCAGTGACAATAGTGTAAAAAACTCTTAAGATTATTAAAATGCATAACTGTAGGTACCACGTGTAATAATAAGTTGTCTAGATATGTGATAAAATATATTAATAAACTATATAGCATATGAACAGTGAAATATTATGTGTAAAATATATATCTCTTAAAAGTGTATCAAGGAAAAATCTATAACAAGATATAGGAGGACTAAAAGAAGAATGAAAGAAGTACTCAGAGTAGTGTGGTCCCTAATGGCCCTGACGTGGATAAATCTAGCGACACAGATTCTATCAGATATCAAATAGATATAGAGAGAGGGGTAATAATCACATCTCAATACAATAAGATATCGTTTGTTTAAAAAGAATGTGAGTCCTAAATTATTTAAGACCTTGGGTTGTACAGCATCTAGTTTAAAAAATCCACATAGTTTCTCTCTGTAACAAGAGGTTGTTTGTCACCACTGTTGTCCATAGGTACTGGTCCATGAACATGGCTGTAAGGTCGGATACTTGGTGTTCATAGTGCAAAAGTGTGCAGCCACCGGCGGTATTTCTCCTCTGGGAACATTCTCATTACTTATACTTCATACAGGATATTTGATAAATGCGGGGTACATACAGGATATTTGATATATGTGTAATGCATAATTTTGGAATGTTCCCAACAATAATTTCTACTGATTGGCTGTTGGATGGGTCAAAGATGCTCAGATCTCTACTGAGAAACTGAATCAAAAATGCGGGGTACATACAGGATATTTGATAAATGCGGGGTGCATACAGTAATGAGTGTCAAGTAAATTATTGCTAAAAGGAATTGTAGAGAAATACAATAAAATTAAAGTTCCCCCAAGATGCCGGTTTGTAAGGTACATAGCAGACAGCCTCTCAAATTTTCTGCTCTACTGACCTTAAACTAATTTGTGCTCCGTGCCACCCACGGTGAACACCAGAAGCATTTATTTACCCTCTTGATGATGCGTACAACCAAGAAAAGAGTTCTATGGAGACTTTGTTCCAGGGTTTTGAGGAATGGAATTGTAAAGAAGTGCATTCCCACCTGGACGTTTTAGACAACTAATAAAAGAAAGGCTTTACAATTACTTGCCAAGAGAGTCTGACCGAGTCAAAGGCATTTCGAAAAATTGCAACATCTGCTGGAACAGAAAGAAGGAATCTTCTCAGTTTCGAAACCATGAAACTTCTGTGATGCAGACGTACGATACAGAGATTAACAGGCTGCACACGGTTATCAATGAAAGCGAAAAGCTAATAGCATATTCGAAGGTCTTAGATATATCAGATCCCCTTATTTTCTTAAAGCAGATGAGGAATTCAGGAGAAGTGAAGTTGAAGTTTATTAAGGAAGCCTGTTATCATCTGAGTTGGATGCGAATGTCTGTCTGCCTGGGAATGAGTTTGACACAGGCATGTGGGACAGCGTGAAACTAGGAGTGTGGATAAACTTTCCCTTCCGCAAGATATAGTCACCAAGAAGGATCATTCACAGTGTACACGCCCTCGTCGTTTTAACCCTATCTCTGTGGGAGCCTTCTCATTTTTGTCTGTGATAACCTCTTTTCACATTATTTTACAGATAACCTTTCTAAGCCTTCAGTATACGATGTGCAGTTGGTATCTTTATACCTGTCCTCTTACACAGAAGAGACAACTACATTGCTATTCTTTACTGGAAAAGTTTCAGAAGAAATAATATTTTTAAGGGAAAAGAGCCCGTATATGTAACACTGTTTCTTGAAAAAATGGCACAGTTGGGTTGCAGCTATAAGTTGTAAAAACAAGCGGGGGGATTAGTTTATATTGTTAATTGCCAATGCGAATATTACTGCCCTAGTTAAATGTGTTTAATGTTGAATTGTACACACACATAGGATGGGGGTACACACCCCTGACTGACATTTTGCCACTAGTGAGCAGTTCTGCCGCAAAAGTTCCATAGGGAGCTGCACAATTGCATGTGATTTTCCGAAACATACCTGACGGCCATTTGTCCGATCTGGATGAACAGGCAACTAAGATCAGTCACGGCTGCTTTGGCCTGACCGACCGATACATGGAAATAACAGTTGGTGGTCCATAAATGGACAGTGTGAACCCAGCTCGATACATTTTATGGAGAGTTATTTGATGATCTGCCCAAAGGGATTTATCCATCAGACCCTCGTTCTATAGGGATGAAGGGGGAAATAATTGTGAGACCTCCCTGGTGAAAGAGAACAGTGCCTATGGCTCCCAAACATTATCATGTAATACAGCAGGACAAATTGCTTAACAATGTTGGCTTATGGGTAAAGACACATTAGAATGTTGGACAAGTGTTTTTTGTGTACAGAGCTTTAGTCTGTCCTAGGAAACTCGCATTGCTTTGCAAATTCAGTAAAGCTACACAATCAGACATTAATCAATATGTGAGCTTATTCCCACTCCTGTGCCCTGCAAGACAACCTTAACTATACCGGATGGCAAAGCGCATGAAAAGGGTATTCACATGTGTAACTGTCCGCTTGTGCTGCATTCTGCGCCAATAGTCCACAATCAGAGCAAAAATTGCGATCAAGCAAAATCCGATAACGGATCGCAGCACAGCGTATGCAACGTAGAAACCCACATTGACATGCACTGCTTTGCGATTGGCAGTGGCAGTGTTGCCGAGCTTAAATCACAAATATGCTACATGGTACAATCATCTTTAAATGTTCCATTCTGTCTCTTCAGAGACATTATCAAAAGCTACTGCTATAGTAACATACAGGGTTGTTCAATAAATGTTCTTAACGTTAAAAATGTGCTAATTTTGCCCCAACCAATTAGATATTAGCTTTCAATGTTAAATAAGATCTCATTGGTTGGGGCAAAATTAGCACCATTTTAACGATAAGAACTTTTATTGAATTCCCTGATAGGCTCATTATCGATTATCTTTCATCGCCTATTATTTTCCTTCAAAAAGGCTGTAGTACAGTCTTAAGAAGAAACATTCAAACCTTGACCTAGAAATAGGATGTTCTGTGAGCTATTTGAATGTGTGATGTTTACATTTTGCTTACGTTGCCAAAGCCATTTTCCATTTGAATAGGGGAACAAGAGGTCGAGCACGTTCTGAAAAGGAAGAGTGAAAATATATAGAAGTTTTATTCTGATGTAGATGGTCTGATTCTCGAAAGTGTTTTGGATTTTAAATTCTATTGTTTTGTGTGGCAGCTCTCACAATTTTCAGTTTCAGAATTTGTGTCAGCCATTATGTGCTAAACCCTGGGTTTGTTCTATTTCCTCACACCATACTGTCCATATTAGTCAGCCTTGCTACACTCCTCTTCCCAGACTGTCTAATGCAGAGTTTGCAAACCAATTTAAGTACGGGACTCTGAGGGGTGGGTGGGGAGAAGACTAACACTACGAGATGCAATGCATGGTATGTGGAAGTAGGACAAGCCCAGGGGTGAGGACCTAGTTTAGGTCCTTGTTCTGGGTACTATAGATATGAGGGGGTGGGTTTGGGGCCTTTCTATACGAGTATATGTGCAGGAGGTGGCCTATAGGAACACACAACCTACTATTAAGACTTATTCCATTGAGAGTGTTTTTGGGGCCCCCATAGTTACATTACACCGTTAATTTAATTCCATCAAGGACCAGATATCGTATTACTAATTCCATCATACCTAGATATCGTATATACTTTGTGTACACTTGCTTCTCTCTTTGAAGCCTAGTTTATACTATTGATACAAACCCTATATATCTCATTTAATGTTGATTACTATTGAAAAGCACCAAAACTAGTTCCTTAATGTACATGTTCTATTAAACAGTCTTGGGTGGATGATTGTAGCCAGCACACTATGTTAAATGTAATGCATTGCCAAGGAATAATGAAACCTGATATGAGCACAGAGAAAATAAGGGATTAATTAAAATGCCCATTACTCTAGGCTGGGTACACACAGGGGGACTTTTTTTTGTCCTGACTGGGTGTTTGTACTGTGAGCGCTCAGCTGTGACAAATGACTGTCGGTCTCGGCCTAGTGGCCGGGCGACAGTTCGCATGTCAGCGAAGGATCATGCGGCCAAGCTTGGTGTGCCTGGCTGCCCCACACCATGCGTTATATAAATATCTTGTGGTGTGTACCAGCCTAAGAGACAGTCCACCATGTGAGATTAATGTACAATCGACCAACTTTTCTGTAATTGTAAAGGATGTTTTACCTCATGTCCAATAAAAAAACCTGACAATTTCTTGCAATCGTAGTGTATTGTTTTCCTAGTATGATTATTGTAGTATACTGTGCATTGTACAATCATATCCGTGGTTGGGTGGCTCGCTTACGTCAAGTGGAATTGTGCAAAGGCTCGCAAAATAGGTATACACTGTTAGATGGTTGAAAGATGGTTTAGCCAATTGCTTTTTCTAGATCAAAAATTGTCAGGAAACCCAATTGAGTTCCCACCACCCTGTGCCCATCTACTTTGGTTTTTATGGTAAAATCTGGTCAAGATAATGTATCTGCTGATGGCATCGGCTGAACACGAACAACTGGTCCAGTCAATGTTTGTACGATAGACAATCTGATATTGCCTGGCAGTCTATTGAATGGATCCTATCGACCTGTGTAGGCCTCCCCAACTGCAGAATGGCAGGACTAAGCACTATTTATATTTGAGTAGCTTTTTATGTTATTGGAACATGGAGTTATTAGGTCAAACGTTTTACTTTTTTTTCCTATGCAAGGCTCTACAAACTATGGTATCATGATAGAGATTTATTTAAACGAGAACTTAGCGTACATGTAAATAAGCCTGAATAGATTCTTATAATACATACCCTTTTTCCTCTCAAATCAGCAGCATTTTGAAGAAAATCCATTAAAAGGGACATTCCACCCCTCTCAACAAAAATTGGTTATAGTTTAAGACCCCCCAACACAGTTTTCGATAGAATTACCTTTTCCAAAGA
Source organism: Hymenochirus boettgeri (assembly GCA_019447015.1). Classification (NCBI taxonomy): domain Eukaryota; kingdom Metazoa; phylum Chordata; class Amphibia; order Anura; family Pipidae; genus Hymenochirus; species Hymenochirus boettgeri. Next base: position 7,668 of record JAACNH010004818.1, on the reverse strand, counting down.
TACTTACAGACCTCAATCCCTGTCGCAATTCTATGCTTCTCTGCTGCTTTTGTAAGCTGGTTAGAGTGTACAAACTAGCGTAGTAGGCAAGACCATAATCCTCTACTAGGGGTCTGCAAACCGGAAGTCAGTATTTGGGTTGCATTTATTTATATACAGACTCAATACTGAATGGCAGGTTATGGCATTGGGATGAAAAATACTGCTCTTTTTCTGAAAACATGTATTTGCACTGAACTTCCCTTTAAGCCTGGATGTTTCTGTAAGACTATAAAAATAGTTGTATTTTACTTCTAGTGTTAGATTTATAAAACTTTCCCATTGGCTGCATTATAATCCATAATTACTGCATAGGATCCACGGTATAGATATAGTTACGTTGTTTTATTCAATCTGACAAAAAAACTGATAAAGGACTATTCGTGATTTCTATTGGTATCAGATTATACAGCTCAGTGTGTGCTAACCCAATACCTAAGCGAATCATTTCTATCGTGATTATACCATAGAGTTTTTTTCTTGTGCTTTTTTTCTATCTGGCTTATATAATAAGAAATGCAAATATTTGCCTGTGCTGTTAATTTTCACCAACCAATTAGATGATTACTTCTATTGCAGTCAGAAGCATTTGATAACATCTGATGGTTAACAGCACAGGCAAAATTTTGCATGTGTACAATATGTTAAGAGTTTTAATACATTTGATTGCTTTAAGGCTAAGTTCAGACGAACGGTTTTGTTGTGATTGTGTACAATTTTAAAACACATTAAAGTCGGGCTAACCAATTTATGATCGGTTAGAGAGACTTTAAGCCTCAGTTTGCAGCGGCTGTGCAAGAACTGAAAGAATCTTCGTCACAAGCCTTTTAACCAAAGGCTGCGCGGCCGATTGCATGCAAGTATTTAATGCCGGCAGGTATTGGGCTTAAATACTTACTTGCTGGTGAGATTCATCCAGCGCCGCGCAGCCTTGGAAATCCAGTAGGGAGATTAGCCCAGAGAGCTTGCCGTTTGATTGAATTCACATTTACCCTCATGGAGGCATTCTGATGCTAAATATATACAGTGGATTAAAATTGTAGCAGGCACTTTAATAATAAAAAAAGGAACTGAGGCCACAGCATAATTCTGCGGAGACCGAACGACATGCAGTGTGCGCATGCATTCAACATTGCCGTGAGCGGCAAAAGCGCAATCAAGGCATGCCATTACGCAAAAAATGTGGCTGCATGCCAGCAAAACAGTGTGGCCATATCGATTGGGCCACACCAGTGTCTGCCTAGTTAGCATGGCTAGCCCTTAATCTACCTTAGTTGCAAAATCCCCATCTATACAAATAAATCAAAACCAAATCAGAAACAATTTAAGGGTAAGGCCACACTAGGAAATTTCCATGCGTTTGCGCATGCGATTTTTTTTACATTGAAATCGTGGCTACGCACCACATCACATGATTTTGGGTGCGATTGTGCATGAGTTTGGCAATACGAAATCGGATGTGACTATCAATTATGCGCACGCACAACACAGAAATCGCATGTATATTGCAGCAGAATCGCAGGTGTGATTGCGTGAGTGCTTCTGGTGCAGTGTGGCTGGCCCTAAAGGAGAATTTAGATATGCATATAAAGTTTTTTTTTTTTTAAAAAAACAGGTTAAAATGAAAAGTAGTTGTGACAGCAATATAGAACTGGTAATCCCACCTCCCAATATTGATTCTGTGAGGAACATCAGCCAAAAAAAACTGATTCTGACAAGTCTCCTCCTGGCTTCAGCACTATCTTTAATACAGGACTAGTCCAGGACTAACCTGCAAATGAAAACTGTACAGACTGTAGCTCCTCAGAGTATTGTTATCCTTTAAGGAACAAAGAGGGGGGGAATTTTTTTTTTCCAAATCCTGGTTGCATTAGTGTACGCTGAGTGACAGCTTACCTCCAAGTGTGATCCACTGCTGGGAGTCAACATAGGCGCGAGCTCACAGGCAAGTTGTCCCGCCGAGTTCCTGGCTCTTGTTACATAATTGAAGAACAGAAGGTAAGCTCAAATAGTATATATAGGTTATTACTCCTGTAATAAATAACCAGGTAACCTCTGCATTAAAATAAAAACTTCACAGTAACATGCAACAAGCTATAGTCCAGTTGTTGCCCTTAGCACTTTGAATGTTTAAAGAGCTCCTATTGTACTGATCAATGTTGTTAGAACTGGTAGGAAGGCGTTCCCAAGCAACTCAAAACCACAGATACTGCCAAGCACCTTTTTGTTTGGTTAGTGTTGCCTGGCAGGCAAACCCAGGGATGTTTCAGTGCTTATTTTTCTCTGCAGGTCATTGCCAGACTGATCTCAACCAAAAAGTAACATTTGATCTGAAGCTGTAAGAATGAGCAGCCAGGAGCTGGTTAATCTGAATAGGAGGCATGAAGTTACCACATTCCAGCAACCCTACTGAGATTCCCAGATTCTAGATTTGCAGGCATATTGAATAACAGTGATCGGGAAATTAGAATTATAAATGGACAAATTTTGTTGACAGAGACGGCACATTGTTCAGCTACATACTGAATTACATGAGGACATCCCAGCTATACCTTCCGGCTAACTTCTCGGACTATGAAGGCCTACAAAGAGAAGCAGAATTCTACCAGCTCCATAGCCTAGCTGACCAGCTCGGCCAGGATAGTGTACATCGTCCTAGAATGGAGATTCTAGAAGTTCGCTTTCTTCTGCAAGAAGCACATGCATTTTTTCGTATCTTTTGCACCAATAGTAGTACTGTGGAAATGCTGGCTGACCGGATTCTGATGTTTGTAGAGCAACCAATGGGAGGCCAGAGTTGGAGTTTCCCATTCTCCACTCAGAAACCACTTGCACCAGTTCCACTGCGAAGAGACCTTCACACCATGACTTGTGTTTCAGTGTGGGACAGAATTTTCCACAGGAGAACAATTTGAGCCAGGTAATTTTAATATTCAGTATAAGTTTCCTACCCACACCTCCTCATTTAAGTGGAACTATACCCCAAAATATTGGCGTACGTAACTAATTATCACTGGGCTTCCCAAGAAAACTATAAAGCCCAACCTTCATCTGAAGTTGTTTTTTTTGGGGAGGGGGTGTCTGTATCTGTCATTGAAAACCAGCCTCATTATATCTACTAAACTGTTAGTTCCCCACCCTGGGTTTACCATAGATTACTAGTAAGATTGCTGAGCACATCATCCCACTGGACACCACGTCCACCGGCCATGGACATGAACGACGGATGAAAAAGGAAACGAGGCAAGGGGGGTTATTCATTCCAATTTGGCTTCTGCTAGGGCCCAGAAAACCTTAAAAATCAAAAGCCTTCAACACTTCAAGGCACAGCTTCCTAGGGTCACATTTACAATTACAATTGCGGGTGTAGATCTACGATTGCCAATACAATATCATTGCTGTGTTTGCTACATGGTATTGTACGAACCTTGATCATATTCTCATGATAACCCACGGTATTGCAGATTTGCAAGACCGCGGGTTTTTAAATATTCCCCCAATTGTCATTTCTGGGTTTGCTCCCTCTGGCTTGGTTGCATTTCTTGTCTTGGTGAAAGCATCTCTCCAACCTGCATCAGTTGATAAAGTCTGAAATGGGAATCTATGCATATTCTGCTAATATATATAAAGAGAGAACACGTTAAAGAAACACCATCTGAGCACAAGTGTGATACAGAAGAAGCCACTGCCGCACAGTTGTAACGTCTGTACATAAAATGGATCTCACACCCAGGGCACCAGGGTTTCCATTCCAAAAATACTTCTCATCTACCAATCTGCTGTCCAGCCCTATACTGGATGATGAAGGAATATGCATTTGTCAAGTGACTGGCTTGTAAGAGCTTCCAAACGTTAAATTTTATTTTTACCGGTACTTTTGCAGAGTCCCACCGATGTACCGGCGTAACCAAACCGCCTGTAACTTGACATAAGGAACTCCATGTAAATACAGGTACAAATGTAAAACTAATGACATTTGGAATATCCATAAAAGTTGTGTAATGTATTGTAAATTTATGCTTTAGGTAGTGGTCTATAAAGCCGGATCAGAGGAAACTGATAAACGGGACCAATGTGCTGGGCCTTCTGTGATAGTTTGCTGAAGGAGAGTTTCCATTTGATAAGCACCAGGTCGCTTTCAGCTGAAGAAAAGGTTGAATGCTACACGTTTGAAAGGAAAGAAAGACCAGAAGTTCTCATGTTTATGAAAATCCCAAAAAAGAAAATGAGGGCAACTGTCCAAGTGAAACCAGCCAAGTCAAATAAAAGAGATGACGCCTGGCATCTATCACAATAAACACAAGGTCAGGATTCACTGGACAAAATACAGATCAGAACTGTTAGCTGATTCATTAGAGCACCAAATTATCTTTTTAAAACTTAGTTTAATCAAATCAGATTTTGTCGATTTTCAGGGCATGCACAGATACCCCGTGTTGCATTCCAGTGCAATTATGTTAACAATGTTCTAAACATTCCTTTATACATCACTATTACATCAGATTGGCAGCTTTCTACTGTGATACTCACATTGCCCTGTGCATAAATTCACATCACTTAAAGTTACCTAAATTGCTCCTATATCTTTCCAATAATTAAATGGCACCATAAACCTGAATGAACAGGGTCAACAAAGTTGACATCTTTTACACAGGTTATAATAAACAGACCATTTTATGGGAAGACAGAGCTATAATTGTATAGAAACACATGTGCTTTTTAGTTTAGCAGGGTATGGTAGTAAACCGTTAAATTTGTTGACATCAACTTTTGCAGTCACCATGAAACAAATTGTATGTTCTTTAACCCACGTGCACCATCTAGTGGCACATATAGAATTAAATGATAAAACAGGTGGGTGGCATGCTGCATGTAATTCAGGGGCTTATATATAAAAGCCTTTAACAATCATTACCCCAATGTAATTGTACAATTGAGTTCGCCCATACAATACCATTGTGGTAATATACTACCGCATGGTATTGTATGAATGGGCAGCTATAAACGTCAGAAGTTGATAATACCTCGGGGTTACTGAATATGGCCCAGAATCTCAATTTTCTTTTGGTAGGAATTGGTAGTTTTGACAGCGTATATGTTTGCAAAAGTAGGAATAGCAGATTCTGTATAATCAGAATTTATAAGCAAAATAAAAATATATATCTTCTCTAAATATATATGTATACATCAAAGGGACGGTCAAACTTAAAAAGTAACACCCAATATGGAATTTTGTTTATTGTATGAATCAAGGCTATATATATTTATTGCATGAGTTAGGGCTAGTAGGAGAGATAAGAGTGCTCCATCTCACACTGAACAATATTTACTAAAATGCGGTATATATAGAATATAAAACAAATGCGGGGCATGTACGGGATATATATTTGATGCAGGGTACATACAGGATATATGGTAAATGCAGGACACGTACAGGATATTAACAAATGCGGGGTACATACGGGATATATATTTGATGCGGGGTAGGTACAGGATATATGGTAAATGCGGGGTACGTACGGGATAATATTAATGGGGGTACGTACGGGATTATTAAAGGGGGGGTACGTAGGGATATATATTAAATGCGGGGTACGTACGGGATATATATTAAATGCGGGGGGACGTACGGGATATATATTAAATGCGGGGTACGTACGGGTATATATTAAATGCGGGGTACGTACGGGATATATATTAATGCGGGTACGTACGGGATAAATATTAAAGCGGGGTACGTACGGGATATATTAAATGCGGTATATAAAGGGATAGTTCAGTGGAAATTATCAATATTTGTTAAATTGTTAGTTTGTGTAATGCATAATTTTGGAATGGTCCCAACAGTAATTTCTATGATTGACTGTTGGATGGGTCAAAGATGCTCAGATCTCTACTGAGCAACTGAATCAACCCAGTGGCTGGGTCAAGGGCAAGACCATAACGGTCTTACTAGGGGTCCTGCAAACAGGAAGTCAGTATTTCGGTGCATTTATTTATACACAGACAATGCTGAATAGGCAGATTAAGGTCATTGGGATGAAAAAATACTGCTTTTTCCCCCCTGAAAAGTATTTGCACTGACTTCCCCTTTAAATGCGGAGTACGTACAGGATACATATTAAATGGGGTACGTACAGGATACATATTAAATGCGGGGTAAGTACAGGATATTTGCTAAATGCGGGGCAACAGGATATTGCTAAATGCGGGGCACGTACAGGATATTTGATAAATGCGGGGCACATACAGGATATTTTAAAAATGCGGGGTACATACAGGATATTTGATATATGTGTAATGCATAATTTTGGAATGTTCCCAACAGTAATTTCAGTACATACAGGATATTTGATAAATCGGGGCACATACAGGATATTTAATAATGCGGGGGGTACATACAGGATATTTGTAAATGTGGGGTACATACAGGATATTGTAAATGCGGGGTAAATACAGGATATTTGATAAATGCAGGGTACATATAGGATATTTGATAAAGCGGGGTACATACAGGATATTTGATAAATGCGGGGTGCATACAAGATATTTGATAAATGCGGGGTACATACAGGATATTTGATAAATGGGGGTACATACAGGATATTTGATATATGTGTAATGCATAATTTTGGATGTTCCCAACAATAATTTCTACTGATTGGCTGTTGGATGGGTCAAAGATGCTCAGATCTCTACTGAGAAACTGAATCAAAAATGCGGGGTACATACAGGATATTGATAAATGCGGGGTGCATACAGGATATTTGATAAATGCGGGGTTGGTGCATACAGGATATTTGATAAATGCAGGGGGCATACAGGATATTGATAAATGCGGGGTGCATACAGGATATTTGATAAATGCGGTGGTCGGGGTACATACAGGATATTTGATAAATGCGGGGTACATACAGGAATTTGATAAATGCGGGGTGCATACAGGATATTTGATAAATTGGGGGTGCATACAGGATATTTGATAAATGCGGGATTCATACAGGATATTTGATAAATGCTGGGGTACATACAGGATATTTGATATATGTGTATGCATAATTTTGGAATGTTCCCAACAATTATTTCTACTGATTGCTGTGGATGGGTCAAAGATGCTCAGATCTCTACGAGAAACTGATCAAAAATGCGGCGGTTTGGTACATACAGGATATTTGATAAATGCGGGGTGCATACAGGATATTTGATAAATGCGGTGTGCATACAGGATATTGATAAAATGCGGGGTGCATACAGGATATTTGATAAATGGGGGGTGGCATACAGGATATTTGATAAATGCGGGGTGACATACAGGATATTTGATAAATGCGGGGTAATACAGGATATTTGATAATGCGGGGGTGCATAACAGGATATTTGATAAATGCGGGATAGCATGCAGGATATTGATAAATGCGGGGGTGCATACAGGATATTTGATAAATGCGGGGTGTACAGGGTCATACAGGATATTTGTAAATGCGGGTGGACATACAGGATATTTGATAAATGGGGGGGGGTCATACAGGTATTTTGATAAATGCGGGGAACATGTACAAGGATATTTGATAAATGCGGGGTGGTGCATACAGGATATTGATAAATGCGGGTTGGGGGGTGCATACAGGA
>JAACNH010004817.1:0-22621 GCA_019447015.1 Hymenochirus boettgeri | reverse complement strand
CCAGAGAAGCTTTTTTGGATAGGTAATTACGAGGTCTTATAAATAGAGACAAAACTGTGAATAATTACATTTACATCTGGTTACCCTCCTGACCCTCCAGTCACATGCTGATGAGTTTGGGTGTACAATCCTTGTGCCACCTACAACCATAAATAACTCTTCTAAAGGGAATCCTAATGGGAAAAGATTTGGGGTTTCGGGTGAGAACAACTTGGCTGTAGCAATGCCAGACAGCAATGGCTAGAGATAGCATTCCAGTTATACATCTGGTTATACCTCCTGAACTCCAGTCACATGCTCCTCCTGACCTCCAGTCACATGCTGATGCATTTGGGGTTTAACCTCCTTGTGCCACCTACACCATAAATACACTGTGATAAGTGAATCTCTAATGGGAAAGATTTGAGGTTTCTGGTATATATACAGACTTAGCTGTACAAACATGCCAGATAGCAATGGCTGGAGATAGCAAGATATTGTCTTGTATATAGGGGTATAGATTCAAGAGAGAAAAAATTACTCCTCCCTTGTAATAAGGTACTGGTAAGGCCTAATTTACAATATGTGGTGCCGTTTTTAAATCCCATATACAAAGGGGACATCTTGGAAGGATGTGCTTGACTATGCAGGTAGATTAGACAAGGTAGGGCTGTGTACATTGGAGAACAATGTTTGCTTGAGGATTGATCAATTTATAACAAATATATTAATGGGCCATATACTCTCTGGTGCATTGTTTCATGATTTGAACAAACATTGGTATGATGGTACACACTTTTTCACATAGATGAGGCTTCCATTGACAACCACTTGGACAAGATTGAATCAACCCCATTGTCTCTCCCATGTACAAATGTGTTTCTTAATCTTAAGCCAAGGACTTTAGTCTACAGATAATGTTATCTCAATATCATTTTGATATTTTGCACTTTGCTTGTTTAGTGTGTAAAATACCTATAAAGCTAGAAGCGTTTACTTAATGGGAACTGGGGTCTCCTAAAGTTATGGTCACCAAAAGATTGGCAGTTGTTATCTTTAAAATAATCATTGGATCACATCTCAAAATGCGACTGAAAACTGAAAAAAGCAACACTTTCTGCCTCTAGTAGCTTTAGTGACATCACCCTAAATCCTTTGCTTGTGAAGGTTCTCATTCATCCAGGTCTGGTATATCTGTTGTATTCAATTAGATAACTGGACTTGAGTTCAGTTCTTGAGAGATGTCCACACCTGTTTTGGACACCTTACTCTGGGCGGTTCCTATAACACCTCTTAGCCACTATGCAATCAACGCTCTTAACACCTGCTGTGATATGCTAATTGGGATTTTTCCAGGTACATAATTGGCCACAGGTTTTGTACAAGTCATTCTGAATTGAGAAAGCCAGTTGGATGACAGGGAAACGTCTTCAAGAACGTTCGTTTGAACTCCAAGTCCAGTTTCTAATTGAATACAACAGATATACCTAATCCTATGTTCCTTCCCTCTCTCCTTTTGTTTTTTTGGGGTTAAATTAGAAATTAGTGCTGGTAAACCAAGCTCAGCAAGATGGGGATGGGGTAGTAACTTTAATCTTTACTGTACACATCTTTGATTAGGATTACGTAGAAAAACCAAGTACTACAACTAGAGTTGCAGAAAACATTGTCTCAGTAGAAGATGTACATTCACATTAGTACAATCAGTTTGTTCTTACCTCTCTTTTGCTTTGGCTGTTGATAGATTATCTAATTTTGCTTGTGCTACTGTAAATTTTCTCTCCCATACTCATGCATCGCCTATAAAGCCCGCCCCCCTGCCTTCTCCCAACAGATTTTGTTTGTCAGAGCACTCTTTCCTCCATCGCATTCCCTTCATGTACATAGCCCATTTGTGGGATAGAACATTAAGGAGAAAAGGAAATAAAGTAACCCATGAAAAAACTTTGGATGCAACATTAAAAAGTTTCCCCAGAATGTTATTGAGACATTAAAAAAAAGAAACTTGACAAAAATTTTTTGTGTGACTACATTGGTAAATGTTTTTGGGATCATCATAACTGGTATTACTAGCATCGACAATTGTAATCTCATAATCAGGTTATGATTTGCCTCACCACCTCTTTTCCTTCTCGTTTTGCAACCTCGAAAGTAAAAAGACCCTCTGTAATTCGAAATCAGTTTTCCAGTCACGAGTGGTAATAGGGCTTTTTATAAACAGAAGAAGATGTACAAAAGTTCTTATTAAAAATGGTGATAATTTTGCCCCATCCATCAGATGTTTAGCTATAAATGGTAAATACATTTGATTAGTTTGGGGCAAAATTAGTTCTATTTAATGATAAGAACTCATGTAAAAGGTTCGTACACACACCTTACGCCGACACCCGCAACATCGACGCCCATTCACGGCCGATAGTTTGCGGCATATGTTTATGTTCCCTTTGTTGGGTTTCATTGACAAATGGAGCGCAAGGGAATGCATACCGCATGGTTTATCGCCGACAAATCGTATTGTGTATGGGTTATGCTAATATGTATATTGCAACTGCTCCAGTGGTATGATTACAAAATGGTTTTTGGCAGGCAAAATTCAACATCACGTTTATCAAGTAAAATTGAACGTGATATTTTGTTCACATAATATTAACATAATAAACACCTCTCTGAAGTTAGTCATATATTCTTTACACTTTATTCCATCTATCCTTTCAGGTGTACGGAATTAAAGGGTCACTATACTCACTGAAAACAACTTTACATTTTCTGAAACTTCAATCTGGGAGAAGTAAAATGGTGGTATTCCACATATTTATCTGTGCTTGTCATTAATTATTAATGTTTAGTGAGTGCTCCTAATCCCCCCCACCCTCCCGTACCTAAGTTCTGCACAGTCTCAGCACCATGGACACGCTTCCGATTCACATCTCCTTCTCTCCCTCCCCCTGCAGTCTTTTCTCTGCTGATTCTCTTAAGGGGAACTGTGGTCCAAAAATGACTTTAGGTAAATTGATAGGAATTGCTCTCCTGAGAATTTTGTGCAATTTATTTTCATTGTTTATTTTGCATAGTTTTAAAGATATTTCCATTTTTGTGTGTTGATATGGCAGCAGCACATCACCAGGTCCCCTGTGCTCCTTCCTGCTTTGAAACCATGTCAGTTTAATCTGCTCTGTTTCTCCTCCTCCCCTTTGCAGCCCCCCTGGTCCCTCCCACTCATGGACTCCATGGTCCATCCAGTTGCAGGCCCCCATGGCCCTTCTCTTACAGTCCATGTGGCCCCGCCCACTCATGTGTGTTAGCCCCGCCCACCCACATAGCTGAAAAGGCTGTTTTTACTAGTGGGAGAGATGGGCTTAGATTCCCTTACCTTTTCTGTCGGACCTTTCACAAAGGAAGAGGAGGAGGGACTTTCCTGTCTCCCTCACACACTGGGGTAATCTGAGGCTGTGCTCCGCCGCGGGACTGTGCAGGAGAAGCCTTAGGAATTGTCACATGTCAGCCCCCACCCATTACCTTTCTGGTCAGGTCATTTCTTTCATAATCTTGGCTGTGTAGCACGTAGAGAGGTTGGTTGATGGCTCTTTTTAAAGGTAGAAAACTGGCCTTTCATTAAACTCAACTTGTTTGGAGACAACATTCCCCTTTAAATGTTACAGAAGTGTGCTGCAGTGCATGCAAAGATGGTCAAGCATGTCACATATTATACAATTTCTTGCTTCTCGGGAGTGACAGGTCTTTCCCCTGTAAATGTTGTCATTTCAAATGAAAGATTTCTTCATATCTACAGCTCCAGATTTAAATTTTGGAGAGTCTGATCTGCTGTACTATTTTTTAAAATTCTGTGTTTTTAGAGAAAAGATACCTTTTAAAAACTCAATATAGTGGTATTCCAAAGAACTGCTGTGGAAAGCAAAGCAATTTCAGATGTATTACGGTAATTAAAATTTGAGTACAGTTTGAAATCATTGTTGACAGCCATTTAGTCCACAATTGTCTTGTGTATAGAGCTTTAGGTAAAGAGTATGCTCAACTGATAGCAGTGAGGACAAAGGAAGGCTCGGTCCCCCAAACATTGGGGCTTTAGTGTCTTGATAATTAATTAGGATTGTACCCCAATATTACTTGCTCGCAGTATGGTGTTACTAATATTTTCACTTTAGTGAAGTTTTTCTTTAGTGAAAATTTTAAAGAAACTATTATTCATTTTAGCCTGTCAATTATTAATGTTTTATCTACCAGTTAGACTGAAGAGATCATGATGTTGAAAACATAATGAATGTTATGATTCCAAAATTTTTATCTACAGATCCTATTGGTTGGGAAGAGAGCTCTCTCCTTCTAATGTGTCGCGAATCCAATGTTTTCCCGAACAACTGATTCTAGCTGATGACAGATCATTCCCTATTTACATTTACAGGCTGATGTAGTAAGGAAAAGTGGCGCTACTTACCTGGCCCGCGATCACGTGTTGCTGTAAACTCCTTTGTGAGACTTACTGCATTGCGAGGATCCCCGGTCAGGTAAGACATGCACTTAGTGGAAAACCCACACTGACTGTAGTAACCTAAGTAAGCGTGGGTTTTGCTCTAATTCGTCCAGATGCAGCCGATATAGCCACCTTACAGAGTGATGTAATAAATGTTCTTATCCTTAAAAATGGCGGTAATTTTTGCTCCAACCAACAGATTTTATTTTCCATTTGAAGCTATATCTGATTGGTTGGGGGCAATTAGCACCATTTTTAACGATAAGAACTTTTACGTATATACTCGAATTTAGCCAACCAGAGTATAGCTGGGATAAGCCTGAAAAATGAGAAAAACCTGATTGACTTGATTAATAAGCTGAGGATACAAATTATGACCAACTACTGCCTTGTTATTCAGTATTGTTTTTAGGCTAGTTTGCTCTTTAAATTGACCCTTGTATATATACAGCAGAATTTCCATACTATAAGAAGAACATTATTGGCGCCAATATAATAATCCAAATCCACTAACCCCCAATCCTTGCCACTCCAAAAGTTTGGAAACTACAACTCCCAGCATGCTTTTGCTTGGAGTTGTAGTTCCTAAACATCTGGAGTGGCAAGGTTTAAACAAACTGCCCACCTTTAAAACCCCCCCCCTAGAAGAAGAGGCATGGCATGTGTATGTTTGCTCCTTCCTTTCCTCCAAGAATAAAAGAATAAAAATAAAACTTCAGCTTTACCGAGTATATACATAGTACATCTCCCTGTGTCTCAAGTTTTATTTTGAAATCAACACTTGAATAATTGAGAAATATTTTTAGATCTCCTATTTAGCATTTCCTATGATAACATTCTGTCTGTTTATTTTACTTTTTCTTCTTACCTTACAGTTAAGATTATTTCCACTACACACAACTCTACTGCCTCATATTTGGTTCAATTTGGTGAGGATCCCCCAATGGCTGGTCACTCGAAGTATTGGCCATAGTAATTAAGCCTTCTCGTGTATAATCGAATAATAGATCATGTCTAGTCAGGCCAATCCCTGCAACAAACCAAAATATTGCTTCTTCTTGGCCTTTGTCTACGAATAAATGTAGTATCTGTTCTTATCAGTGAATGGAAAGAGCCCCTATGGAGAATGAACCTGAATGCTACACTACAAAGCCTGGCTTCCCCCTTTGCACTTTTATTTCACTAGTGTTGCATAGTTTTTTTCACTTCCATCACTTTCCTTGCACTCCCTTATGGGGTCTGGAAAACTTTTTGATGAATCACATTGATCTTTAGGGGGGATTGTAGGGTAAATACAAACCCTACCAACTCTAATTTATGTTTAAATATCAGCCCTAAATTACTTACCCGACCTCGTTCCCCTCTGCTGACCGCAGCTACAATCAGTGATTGGCTGACTTTCAGCCCAATCACAGATGCTCAGCTGCTGGTCTTGCCCATCTGTGTTCCGTGCACGGAATCGAAGAAGAGGCCGTCACTGTGGAACGAGGCCGTGTGAAGAACATTTAGGGTCTGATTTATGTTTTTATGAACATAGCGTTTGGCTTGGGGGATTGGCTAACCTTATACAAATTTTTTCTCTTTGGGGGTGGAGATACCCTTTAGATTCTGTCTCATTTTTTAGAGATCAGGTACTCACAGCCCTGATCATTAAAGTGTAGAGAACATTCAGGACTGCCACGTTTCCTTCGTCGACTCCCATACTTATCCTTCAGGGGTCACTCTGCGACTGGTTAATTTTCGGGAAGTTCTGAAGCGATACCGAGGCCAACGGTAAGCGATTGCTCCTGTGCTACACACTTACCGATAAGAGGCAATTCTGTTGGATCCCTCTAACTGGGTGTGGACCCAGCTTAAGCTTCTTTGTACAGCATAAATGATGTTAGAAAAACATAACCACATTGCAGTGAAATGTCTGTTGGAGTGTGTTTCAAGTGCACAAATATAATGAAGCACTTTATAAAGTTCACTTCAAACACTGGCAGCTGTCACTTTGCTTTGTTTTCCTTTCACTGCTCTAGTAGAACTTGTTTTTCTGTCTTGAGAACTTTCGTTTTCCTCCCTTTTCTACTGATCAACTAAAGGAAAATGAAAGTGTCAGCTCACATTCCAATTGTTAATTTATTTGGCTTGAAATGGTGGGCGAATAAGGGGCGTTCCGGGATAGGGATACCGATGTTGGAGATCACCCCCAAAATCCGGGAGACTCCCGTGACTGCCGGATGGGGTGCGATACCTGCGTTTCCTTGGCTACAATACCTAAACCATCAAAAATTTAGTTTTATTGGGTAAAATGCAAAAACATGCCCCTCAACACCACACAGATACAGGGTACACATACCTACTGATGCACCCTCACACAGACCCAACCAACCTTTTCCGTTTCCATGGCAACCATACCAAAACCATCAATAAAGTTGGTTTTTATGGTATGTTGACACAGGTAGAACAAAAGAAGAACCAGAATGCTACTCAGGTGATAAAAGGGGAGAACCCCTATAGTTTAATTCAGACCAAAGCCATCCAATGCTTCGGGGACGTATCCACACTTCCTCCTTTTTACCTGCCTTCCATTTCCATTGCAGCCATACTTAAAAGGTAAAATTGACAAAAAATTAATGTCACTGATCTTTATTTTGGTTTCTCTATTTATAGAACTTTCCATTAAACTGACTTTATCTTCTATTTAATGCCCATAATACACAGAACATTCCCAGCAATGTGTTTCCAACACTTCCAAGTCTTGAATACTTTTAACCACTGCCCTGATCTTTTATTTGTAAAGTGATCCAAGTTATGCAACCATTTAAATTAGTCCAAGTACAGGATAATGATGTTATCAGGATGGAAGATGTAAAAGGCAGATAGGGGCCCTTGTTATCTACTTCCATAATTCAGAAATTTCTCTGTCCATTTATCAGACTAGATTCATGTTAGGGAGATTCACCCAGAGCTGTATGCGGTTTGGGCAAAACTCCGGTAGCAGATTTACCAAGGCTGTGCACTCTGAAGTCTAAATCACACCCCACTCTCACCCTCACGAAGTATTTAACACCCGCTATCAGCTGACTTTAAATACTTACTACTCTAGTCAATAGGCTTACACCGTTCACAAGTGTCTCTTTCTGTTACTCGCTCAGCTTCCTCAAACCAAGGCTTAAAGTCACGCAAACTGATCGTAAATTGATTAAGATTACACATTTTGTGCATTTTAACTTTACATGTTTAAAATACGCTAGGTTAGCATGAGATTTAACTCCTTCATTTTAGCCGGCTGTGGGGGTATTGCAAAAGGCACCTGTATTGTATTTAATCTGCAGTTTGCGCTAGTTTGAGTGCAACTATTTAACGGCAGCCGATAGTTGCTTTAAAGTCTTGCATTGGGAGACTCCCTTCCAGGCTTCCAGTTCTTAACCCACCTGCCATCTGCGTATAGAATCCCGGAAGGGAGCGATAGCCCCATCCCCCTTTTCATGACCTGGTGCATGCTCACTCAGGTAAATGAAGATTAATAGACAAGATTAAGGGCAGGCCCCACTGGCACGATTCTCACGTGCTTCTGATAGTGTTTTACAATTTGTTCGTTTGTGAGAATTGCATGCCAGTGCTTTTCAATATGAGTTGACACAACTGCGCAATCTGTTTTGGGAGTGCATTTGATCACCATTTTTTGTGCAAATCACATGCTCACCAATTTTGGCAAATCACATCACAAGCACTTAGCGCTTTTAAGACTGGCTAATGGGAAGATGCACTTGTATGTATGTATGTGTAGTTTATTTATATAGCACTAGTTGGGGAAGCAACACTGTACAAAACAAAATACAATTAAGTCATACAAAGGGAACAAATATATAAAAGTTCAGTTAATAAATTATACATTATAAAAAAAAAAAATATAGAACTTGAACCTTGCCACAAGAGGAAGGAGGCCCCTTCCCCGTAGAGCTTACATCTAGTTAAGAGGAGAGCATAAATCTACAAAGGAAAGGGTAGAAGTGCAGGTTGAGATGCAGTGCAATAAAACCATCATATTTCTTGTATAGGGTCCCCACCATTAACTGGTTCTAGAGTAAGGAGGGTGGGGCCACGACAGGACCACAATTCAAATTTGTTAATGTTGTTCAGGTGATGTAGGCAATAGATAAGGACCTTGTAGTTTAGGGTGGGGTTTGCACATAAAACTGGAGCTGCACCTGCTGGTATCGGTTTCCATATCCTGCTGTCTGTAAGAAGTTTTAAGTTATTGGGAGGCAGCCAAGGGT
The DNA here is from genome assembly GCA_019447015.1 of Hymenochirus boettgeri. NCBI lineage: Eukaryota > Metazoa > Chordata > Amphibia > Anura > Pipidae > Hymenochirus > Hymenochirus boettgeri. The sequence goes on along the minus strand of JAACNH010004817.1, from coordinate 13,888 downwards.
AATTGAGTTTTGGAACATGGTAAAAATTATATTGGGCAGAAAAGTGGACTTATCTACCATTTACACAGTTGTGCAGCTGATGTTGGACAGAGTTGTTGAGGAATAAAAGCCAGGGCCCCCAAAACATTACCGTAGAAGAAGCCACCTTTACACTTCATCTATTCCATACTTTTTTACATATCTGTGCTTAAAGTGTATGTAATACTGATTATATAAATAAATACATGTAAGTTATACTACTCTGAGGAGTGTGTGTTTTACTCTAACCACTGACATGACATTTTAACCACATACCTCTGTCAAACTGCATACAGCACACCAATGTCAAACCATTCCAGCTAATGCAAAACTTCTTACAGAAAAAAGAATGTTTCATGGATATGAGAATAGGAGGCAGAGATCAACAAAAAAATGGTACATCAGTGATAGTTGGATGAATTATAGTTTCCACTATGGGAAATTAAAAATCTAATGTTCCAGTGTACATACCCCTTAAGCAGGTACACACATCATATTTGTTTTAAAAATGACAGATCCTGCACAATTCTACTACGCAAAGGATCTTTTTGGTGGATGACAAGCTTAAATGTAGCAAGCGGTGCATGCAGCAACAGCTATACAGCCAGCATGGTATTGCCCTTGTATAAAGAGAGGTATGGATTTAAGGGAGGAAAATGTTAATCTCTCTCTTACAAAGCTATGGTAAGGCTGATTTGGAATATCAGTGCAATTTTGGACATCTTTGAAATGGAAAGGTTTAGAGAAGGGGCAACTAATTAATAAGGGGACATCGGTATATATGTTATATAAATACTTAACGGGCCCATACAATAAACTATCTGGGGCATTGTTCACCAATAGAGCATGTCAGAGGCACGTGGACATCCTTAAGGCTTGAAGAAAAAAGGTTTAGGCTTCAAGTTCGGAAGAGTTTTTCACTGTGAGAAAGGTAAAGCTTCCAGTGGACATTGTGATGGCAGGGTCTAGGACAGTTTTAAAAAAAAATCTGGATTTTCCTGCAACAAGGAATGTTGCAGGTTACTGGTAATTGATACATAAAGTAGAGTTGATCCTGGGAATATCCGATTGCCAACTTTGGTCTGGAAGGATTTTTTCCCCTTCATAATTTGTGTTTTTTTTTTTTTTTTTTTTGAATTCCTCTAGATCAACAGTTAGGCAGGTAATAAAGATATTGCTGGATGGGTTTGCAACTGGATGAACTTTTGTCTTTATTCAACCTCAAATCTACCAGTGGTGGCAAACCTATGGCACAGTTGCAGAGGTGGCACTCAAGCCCTCTCTGTGGGAACTCATGCACAGCAAAGATTCACCAGAGTTTTTAATACTCAAAATGGCCCAGTCTGCTACCCCGTATCAGTCCTCTCTCTCTCTCGTTCTGCACATTCCAGCACACAAGATGGGGAGTGCGAAGTGAGAAACCAGCTGCGTATGAGTTTCGTCCTGTAGCGGCCACATCGCATGCTAAGGAGGTGAGGAATGTCAACTTGCTGAACTGATGTCTCTGTCTGCTCTGCATAGTTTAAAGGGACTGGTATTCTCCCCTGAGTTACTATGGGGGGGGGGTACTTGACAATGACCGAGGGAAAGGATATTTCTTACCCAAAATAAAGTAAATTTGATTTTATAAAGTTTGCTTTAAGTTCAGCTCTTCGTAGTCACTATTTTGGATCTCAAACTCTTGTCTGGTAATGTGGTATTAATAGGTAATCTACTGTATCTGTCTGTGTCTGTCTGAGTTGTTTCAATCAAATCTCAGTAGTCAGGTAAATTACATCTTAGGGCTTTTGCCACCTGGCAAACTTGAGTGCCGACCATTGATGCACACTTAGCACGCCGCCGCGAAATGGAGTGGGCGTGGCTTGTGTGTGGTTTGTGTGTGGAGTGCGGCTAGCCCTTTTGTCATTTTGAACTTGGCATCTTTTATTTGTACAGTTTCCTTAAATAGACATTTATATCCACACGATAATTCAGAATATAGAAATTTTGTCCCAAAAAGAGCCTGCCACCACGTCAGGTATACTCTTTTAAACAGGACCTAACTTATCTAACTAGTCTACCTAACAAACTATCTAAAGCTAATCTAACCATGAAATGCTTTTTAACATATCTAACACATTTAGTAAAAAAATGTGAAAAAATAACATCTGGAGCAAAGTATGTTTGAGCAATCTAGTGCAATCAGTGCGAACAGACAGTAAAGGTCCCTACAATGAGGACAGACAGTAAGTCCCCATACATGTAGAAACAGACAGTAAAGGTCCCTACATGAGACAACGTAAGGTCATAATGAGAACAGACAGTAAAGGTCTCATACATGAGACAATGGTAAGGTCTCATACACTGAAACAGACAGTAAGGTCCCATACAGTAAGGACAGACGGTAAAGGTCCCATACATTAAGGAGAGACGGTAAAGGTCTCATACAGTGAGAACAAGACTAGTAAAGTCCCATACAGTGAGAACGACAGTAAAGGTCCCATACAGTGAGAACAGACAGTAAAGGTCCTCATACAGTGAGAACAGACAGTAAAGGTCTCATACGTGAAACAGACAGTAAGGTCCCATACAGTGAGAACAGACAGTAAAGGTCCCATATAGGGAGGACAGACAGTAAAAGGTCCCATACAGTGAGAACAACAGTAAAGGTCCCATATAGCGAGGGGACAACAGTAAAGGCCCATACAGTGAGACAGACAGTTATTTCTCCCCTGCATCTCTATCCTCTATCTCTTCCCTTTGTCTCTCATTCACATTCTCTTTCTCTTCTTCGTCTCTATCTCTCACATTCTGTCTCTTCCTGTGGTCCTCTATCCTCTATTTCTGCACACTTTCTGTCTCTCATGCGGCTCTATCCTCTATCTTTTACATTCTCTCTCTCTTCTCAGTCTCTCTTTCTCTCTCTCTCCGCCATTCTGTCTCTCCTGCGGTCTCAATCATCTACGCTACCACTCTCCTCTCTCCTGCAATCTCTATCCTCTATCTCTCACACTCTCTCTTCTGCCATCTCTATCTCTCACATACTCTCTCTCCTGCATCCTCTATCCTCTATCTGTACACACACTCTCTCTCCTGCAGTCTCTATTCTTTATCTCTCACACTCTCTGTCAACGAGCCATTTTGCTGGGCACGTGATCTGACAATCAATCGGTACAAGCTGCCACCCACTTTAAGTAATGGCCTTAAAGACGCCCCTAAAAAAACACTCTTGACTCTCACTGACTATGCGCACCCCTGTCCTGGCAGCTAAATGGTTAACACTACAACCATTCAACCCAGCAACTAACTGGTTAATTGCATCAGTCCTTCACAAGCAGTCACAGAGTTAATTAGCATTTACACTGCAAACACTCCATTCAAACACATATAAACTTATCAGAGGCGTATTTGAGGTGCTTTTAGAGCGCATCAAAGACAAAACTTATTCCATTTTAGATTTAATATTCCAAAGGGTGGACAGTGCATATAATACAAAAATAAAATAAATGGGTGTTATAATAAAATGACATACAATAGGTAAACAGTTATATAAAATAAAAGGATAAATATTCACAGACCCTCACTCACTAGAAGAAAGTCCTGTATCCTGGGACGGAAGAACATTGGGTCCGTACGCACGGTTTTAGCATGTCCCTCAGTATGAACACAGTTTATAGGGGCTCACAGGATTTTTAAACCCCTTGTTGAACCACCTCCTCCTCTGGCTATACATGAGGTGGAGTGTCTAGGAATGTCCAGATTTACGACTAGCCAAAAGCATTCATTCCCCCTCGTAAGTTAAGAAGATCCATATAAATGTAGATAGTACATTGTATTGGGATTTGACCACCTATTCCTCTCCTGTATTAATTATCAATTCCTCCAATGCCAAACACAGGCATCCCACCCCTCCCGGGAGTCACGGATCTCCCGGATTTGGGGTGGTTTCCTCCCGCACACCCGCGAGTCCACCCCAAACTCCAGTGACCCGAACCTACCTGAGAGTCCGCCTCCATGAACGCCTTCTTTCTTCTGTGCGCCACGTAAATGACGTCACACGGGCCGTTACGCCCCTAGCCACGCCTCTAACGTGACGCATTTATGTCACAATAGAGGCATGGCCTAGAGGATAACTGGCCCCTCCCTGACTCCGCCAACTCCCGCCCCCTTTGCGACATCAACCACTTGGCCATGCTCCTCTCCCCACCCTGGCCCGAAGGGAATACTGGGCTTCCATGTTGGTATCATTTAATGGGCCTACTTTCCCATTCACAAATATAATATGGTTTTCTGTCTTACATATTCCAATACCGAAATACATTTATTTTACATGTATGTTGTCCTCAAATGACCTCCACCAGACCCTATCTGAAGATAATTCCAGATACATGTTCGGCCTACATTGGTCTGGAAAAGAATATCTGGTTCCATGCTTCACTAATCATAATATAAACAATAGGATTTCCAGGGTGGAATGGTATTTTTATTGGTCCTTTGCGAACTAATACCAATATTTTAACCCATTCTTGCCAAGTCACTACAACACTTTCCTGACACTCTCTTTCCTCCCTCACCATTCTCTCTCTCCTGCAGTCTCTATTATTTCTCTCATTTCTCTTATCCTGTAGTCTCTAATATCTATCTCAAATTCTTCTCTCTCCTGCAGTCCTCTTTTATCTTTTATCTGTCACATCTCTCTCTTCTGTAGTCTCCATCCTCTTTCTCATGCAGTCTCATATACATACTTTCACATACTTTCTCCTGCTGCAGCCTCTATCTCTATTTCTTCTAATGCTCTCATCTCGTCCTGCAGTCTTAATCCTCTATCGCTCACCTTCCCCCTCTCTCTTATCCAGTCTCTATCATTTCTCTCAAACAATCTTCTCTCTCCTAAATTCTCTATCCTCTATCAGGGGGGCTTTAGAATTTTTGGCGCAAATAAAACGTGCCGTGGATTGTGGAGGTGGGCATGGTAGACTAACAGTGTATGGTGAACTGGAGGGCTGTACTTGACACTGCTGTGTGAAATGGAGGGGTGACTTGCACTGGCTGAAGAACTGGAGGGGTGACTTGACACCAGCTGGTGAATTGGAGGGCTGCCCTAACATTGGCTGCTGAACCCTCCAGTTCAGCGACACTGTTAGTTTTCAGCCCTTTCATTCTGCAGACACTGTTAGGTCAGCCCTCCAGTTTTCCAGTCACTGTTAGGTCAGCCCTCCAGTTTTCCATTCACTTGTTAGGTCAGCCCCTCATTTAGCAGACACTGTTAGGATCACTGTTGTTGGCATATATATATTGCCACATGAAAGGTGGTTAAATATGTGCCAAACGAGTGCCACCAAACGACTGTACTATAAGTTTTGCCCACGTAAGTGTGAGTGAAAACATACATGTTTCGCACAGTGTGACGGTTCATACACATTTGTCTACAGTGTGACCGTGCATACAAGTTTGTCTACATGATTGATACATATAAATTTGCCACAGTGACTGGTGTGTATATACTGCCCACAGTGTAAATGTTACATATAATACTGCACCAGTGTGACTGGTACATAAAAATATTGTCCACATGTGACTGTTACCTGAAGAAATTGCTTACAGTGACAGGTATATAATGTGTTGCCACATGAGTGTGACCTGGTAGATTTAATGGTGGCCACAGTGTAACTGATACATTTAATAGTACCCACAGTGTAACTGGTAAATTTACTGTGCCCACAGTGTAGCTAGTACATTTTATAGTGCCCACAAAGTGATGGTTCATATAATGGTGCCCACAGTGTAACTGATACATTTAATACTACCCACAGTGTAACTGGTACATTTATAGTGCCCTAGAGTGACTGGTACATTTAATGGTGCCACAGTATAACTGGTACATTAAATAGTGCCCACAGTGTGACTGGTACATTTATAGTGCCCACAGAGTGATCTGTACATTTAATGTGCCCACATTGTAACTGGTACATTTATAGTGCCCACATGCAACTGGTACATTTAATGGTGCCCACATGTAACTGGTACATTTAATAGTGCCCTCAGTGTACCTATTAAGTTTTATAAAGTGCCCACAGAGTGACTGGTACATTTAAATGGTGCCCACAATGTAATTGGTAAATTTATAGTGTCCACAGTATGACTGGCCATATAGTGCCCAGAGTGACTGGTATATTTATGGTTGCCCACATTGTAGCTGGTACATTTAATAGTGCCCGCGTGTGACTGGTACATTTATGGTGCCCCGCATGTGACTGTTACATTTAATGTGCCCACAGTATAACTGGTATATTTAAATGGTGTCCACTGTGACTGGGTACATTTAAGGTGCGCTCGCAGTGTGACTGATAAATTTAATGGTGGCCCACAGTATAACTGTTACATTTAATGTGCCTGCAGTATAACTGTACATTTAATGGTGCCCACGTGAACTGGTACACTTAATGGTGCCCACAGAGTAACGGTACATTTATGGTGCCTGCAGTGTGACTGGTACTTTATGGGGCCCTCAGTGTGGCTGATAAATTTAATGGTTCCAGCCCACAGTAAACTGGTACCATTAAACAGTGCCTGCATTGTGACTGGTACATTTACTGGTGCCTGCAGTGTAAGTGTATATTTAATGGTGCCTGCAGTGCGACTGTACATTTAATGGTACCCGCAGTGTGACAGGTACATTTATGGTGCCCACAGTGTGACGGTACATTTAATTGTGCTCACGTTTGGCTGGTACATTTAATGGGGCCCGCTGTAACTGTTACATTTAATTGGTGCTTGGTGCCCACAGTGTGACTGGTACATTTAATGGTGCCCGCAGTGTAACTGGTACATTTAATGTTTGCTTGGTGCCCACAGTGTGACTGGTACAATTTAATGGTGCCCGCCAGTGTGTGCCTGGTACACAAAGTTAAGTTTGAACTTACCCCACCCCCCTTCTTTCTCTCCCTCTCCCCATACCTTTACTGCTGGTGCTGGAGAACTTCTGTGCTGCATCCCCACCTCCACTATTCACCTCTGTTTGGTCATAGCACTAATCATCTTCATACTCATGTAACTGTACATTTAATTGTGCCCACAGTGTAACTATTATGTTTTATAGTGCCCACAGAGTGACTGGTAACATTTAAGGTGCCTGCAATGTAATTGGTAAATTTAATATGTGTCCCATATGTGACTGGCACATTTTTTGTAGTGCCCAGAGTGACTGGTATATTTAATGTGTGCCCACAGTGTAGCTGGTACATTTATGGTGCCGCCGTGTGACTGGTACATTTTATGGTGCCCGCAGTGGACTGGTACATTTAATAGTACCCACAGTGTAACTGGTATATTTAATGGTCCCACAGTGTGACTGGTACATTTAATGGTGCCCACGTGTAACTGGTACATTTAATGGTGCCTGCGTGTAACTGGTACATTTAATGGTGCCCGCAGTGTGACTGATAATTTAATGGTGCCCACAGTATAACTGGTACATTAAATAGTGGCCTGCCGTGTGACTGGTAACATTTAATGGTGCCTGCAGTGTAAGTGGTACATTTAATGGTGCCTGCAGTGCGACTGGTACATTTAATGGTGCCTGCAGTGCACTGGACTTTAAGGTACCCTGCAGTGTGACTGGTACATTAATGGTGCCCTCCCACAGTTTGGCTGGTACATTTAATGGTGCCCACAGTGTAATGGTGTCAATTTAATGGTGCCCGCAGTGTGACTGTACATTTAATTGTGCCAGCAGTGTTGACTGGTACATTTAATGGTGCCCACAGTGGAACTGGTACATTACATGGTGCTCACAGTGGACTGGTAATTGAGTTGCCCACAGTGTGGCTGGTACATTTATTGGTGCCCACGGTGTTGACTGTACTTTTAATGGTGTCCCACAGTGTCCTGGTACATTTAATGGTGCCCACAATGTGACTGGTTGACTGGTACATTAATGGTGCCCAACAGTGTGTACTGGTACATTTATATGCCCACGGTGTACTGGTACTTTAATGGTGTCCACAGTGTGACTGGTACTTTTAATGGTGCCCCACGGTGTGACTGGTACATTTAATGGGGCCCGCAGTGTAACTGGTACACATTTAATGGTGCTTGGTGCCCACAGTGTGACTGGTACATTTAAGGTGCCGCAGTGTAACTGGTACATTAATGTTGCTTGGTGCCCACAGTGTGACTGGTACATTTAATGGTGCCCCGCCAGTGTGCCTGGTACACAAAGTTAAGTTTGAACTACCCCCCCCCCTCTTTCTCTCTCTCTCCCCATACCTTTACTGCTGGTGCTGGAGAACTTCTGTGCTGCATCCCCACCTCCACTATTCACTCTGTTGGTCCATAGCAAATTCATCTTCATACTTAGAGGAGGCTCATCAGCTTCTCAGCCAATCACCAGTGAGCCTGAGCTCAAGAGGGAGATTCAACTCAAACTCCGGCACTCACACAAATCACTGACTGCTCTGCACTACCAATCGCAAGTGTGACTGGTGATTTACCGTGGTGCAGGTGTTTGAATCTCCTGCTCTGCTCAGGCTCACTGGTGATTGGCTGAGAGGCTGATTAGCCTCCCTCTGTGTATGGAGAGTTCGTTCTCGCTCTCCTTGGATCCCTTAACCCTGTGCATGGTCCGGAAGGGAGCTTAACCCACTGGCCAGTTCTGGAGGCGGGGCTTAACTCCAGGCTGGAACACAGTGCTTCCGGTGCCGGTAAGCAAAGAAATTATTTTCTTGTTTTTAATGCCGCTTTTCTGTCTACTGTCGGAGGCGCGCCTTGAGATTATTCTCAGGTTGCCTCATTAGATGGACGGCCCTGACTATGCAATAAAAATGTTGGTTTTGGGTTCCATTTGGCACTCTGTCTCTAAAAGGTTTGCTATCACTGTATATACTATTAATTCTATATTGGCACAGTATAAGGGAGAACCGTTCAGACTGTGTGTTACCCCCGATCCCTCTTTAGGGAGTCAACCGTGGTTTGAGGAAAATTTTCACAGTCTTTCCCAAACACCGTTCGTCCACAGAACTGTTCGGCAGCTGCGCGTTTGTTCGTGAAAGGTGCCGACACACACCCGTTAAAGGCCCGATACTGACAGATCCGATGTTTTTTGGGCCTTGTTTGGTTACCGTATTACTCGAATATATCGATCCGAGTGTAATCTGAGGTATCATTTTTACCACCTGAAGTAAAAACTGCTTTGACTCAAGTATAAACCGAGGGTAGAAATTCTGGCCACTACTGTCTTCTGATTCTGTATTTTTTTGAGGTTAGTTGCCCTTTTAATGGACAGCAGAATTATCATACAGTAATAGCCAAACTCAGTATGGCTATTACTGTATAGAGACTACTGTATGGAAATTCTGTGGCCATTTAAAGGGGAACTAAAGCCTCAAAACCTTTAACCATCCTTCTGATTCTGTATTGTTTTTGTGCATTAGTTTCCCTTAAAATGGGCAGTAATCCCATACGTAAAGTAAGTGATTGACCCGAGTATAAACTGAGGTTCATTTTTTTCAGGCTATTTGTAAAGCCTGAAATCCGATTTATACTCGTGTATATACAGTAACTTGCCATTTCTATTGTCCTCATGCCTTTTGTCTAAATTTCATTTAGAGGGTTTCCCCTGAATCTGATGGCCAGTCCAAAACCTGGTTATTATAGGCTGTGGCCCACAATTTCCACGGATGTAACACGCATGAAAAACGGGATTACAATGTACAGCATTTCATGCGCTCCGAAAATGCAGCGCACATAGGGGGAGATGAAATAAACTGTGCAATCACAATCTACCGCACTCGTTCCTGTGGGTGTATTAATGGGACACTGAGGGTTAGGCCACACTAGTGTGATTTCCCATGCGTTTGCGCATTGCAATTTTTGTAACATTGGAATTGCGGGAACGCACCGAATCGCGCGATTTTGGGTGTGTTTGCGATTGCGCATCCATATATAATACCAGTTGCATGCGATCACATTTTTTATGCGCAATTGCATGCTATTTCCTATCCAAAAGAGAAATTGCAAATGCACAGAAATTGGCACATGCAATGGGGTGCGATGCCAGTGTGGCCGTGCTCTAAACCTGCTTTTTTATACTAAATCCGTTTCTTTTATTCACGGGAGTTAGAACGCTTATTCCCACCTCCTGTGAATAATAGAACCTGGGGAACACTGCAGCACTTACCTTACCAGGGCTCTGCTCGCTGTCCCTACTCAGCTGGACAACGCACTGGTCCCGAGGTGTTTATCTTTTGCATTGAGCGCATGCGAAGATAGCGCTCGGTGGGGACAGCGTGCCTGGATAGATGAGAAGGAGCCGAGTTTAGTGCCAGTAGGTAATGTTGCAGTGTTCCCCAAGCGTTTGTTTATTAACCAGGAGGTGGGAATAAGCCGTCTGCACCTCCATGTGAATATACAAACAGGATTTTTGTACTGTAACAAATCCAAAAATTCTGTTTAGTGTCCCTTTAACCAAGTGCTAAGTTAGAACATTTGCCGTGCTTTAAAGACACAATTGATTGGCGTTAATTTTCGTCAAAAAAGTAGCGCAAAAAAGTACACACAAAATGTATTGCATTGCTTGCGCTAACGCAACGTAAAAAATTGCAGTATAGCGCAAAACCCTCACTAACACGTTAGTACATTAGTTAGCATGAATTTAACGCTTATTTTCCCGTAGCGCTGCCGATATTGCATCCCCTGCTAGAATCCATTGTAATGCTCTGCTAACAGTTCGCAAAACAGATCGGGTGGCCAAGCCCTAAGTGGCTGATAGTGCAGTATAGCTGATAATCAGGCAGGCAATTAAGTACTTGTAAATGACTAAATGGTAAATAGTAAAACTAAGTTCAAAGTCTGATATAGGTATATGGTTATAGTTTGTTTGGCAGTTGATTTGTGGGAACTTTTATATTCTATTTTAACTTTAAGCTCTTTTGTTGCAATTATGGAGTCACTTTCTGCTTCTTACCATGGAAGTCCCTGACACCTTGTTGTTATATATCGAGATCCCTGACACCTTGTTGTTGTATCGAGATCCTATGACACCTTGCTTATATGGGGTCCCTGACACCTTGCGTTATATGAGGCCCCTGACACCTTGCTGTTTATGGGGTTCCTGACACCTTGCTGTTATGAGGGTACCGTACACCTTGCTGTTATATGGGATGCATCACATTGCGGTTATATGAAGGTCCCTGACACCTTGCTGTAATAAGTAGGTCCCTGACTCCAAGCTGTTATATATAGGTCTCTCACCTTGGTGTTATATGGAGATCCCTGACACCTTGCTGTTATATGGAGGTTCCTGACACCTTGCTGTTATACGGGGTTCCTGACACCTTGCTGTTATATAGGGTTCCTGACACCTTGCTGTTATATGGAAGATCCCTGACACCTTGCTGTTTATATGGAGGTCCCTGACCCTTGCTGTTTATATGGGGGTCTGACACTTTGCTGTTATATGGAGGTCCCTGACACTTTGCTGTTATTATGAGGTCCCTGACCACCTTGCTGTTATATGGAGGTCCCTGAACCTTGCCGTTATGATGTCGAGATCCCTGACACCTTGCTGTTATATGGAGGTCCCTGACACCTTGCTTTAATATGGGGGTCCCTAACACTTTGATGTTATATAGAGGTCCTTGACACCTTGCTGTTATATGAGGTCCCTGACGCCTTGCTGTTATATGGAAGTCCCTACGCCTTGCTGTTATATCGAGGTCCCTCACCTTGCTGTTATTGGAGTCCCTGACATCTATTGCTGTTATATAGAGGGCTCTGACACCTCACTTTTTTATGGGGTGCCCCTGACAATATTTTGTTTTGGGGTGTCCCTGACATCTTACTGTATAAGTAGGTCTCTGACTCCATGTTGTTATTGGGGGTACCCCCCTTTGGTGTTGTATGGAGATCCCTGACACCTTGCTGTTATATGGAGGTCCCTGACACCTTCTGTTATAATGGGTTCCTGACATCTGCTGTTATATGAGGGTCTACACCCCTGCTGTTATTGAGATCCCTGACACCTTGCTGTTATATGAGGTCCCTGACACCCTTGCTGTTATATGAAGATCTTTGACACCTTTGCGGTTATATAAGGGTCCCTGACACTTTGCTCTTATATGGGGTTCCTGCACCTTGCTGTTATATGAGGGTCCCTGACACCTTGGTTATAGGAGGTCTCTGACACATTGCTGTTTAATGAGGTCCCTTACACCTTGCTTTTTTTAGTGAGGTCCCTACACCTTGCTGTTATATTGGGGTCCCTTACTGCTAGCTTTATATAAGGTCCCCTGACAACATTGCTGTATATATAGAGGTCCCTGGCACCTTGCTCTTTACATGGAGCCCTGACATCTGCTGTTATATGAAGGTCCCTGACACCTTGCTTTATATGTGGGGTCCCTGACCCTTGCTGTTATATGGAGGTTCCTGACACCTTGCTGTTATATGGGGTTCCTGAAACACCTTGCTGTTATATAGGTTCATCCTTGCTGTTATATGGAGATCCCTGACACCTTGCTGTTATATGGAGGTCCCATTACACCTTGCTTTTTAGGGAGGTCCCTGACACCTTGCTGTTATTGGGTCTCGACTGCTATCTGTTATATAGAGTCCCTGGCACCTTGCTCTTACATGGAGGTCCCTGACACCTTGCTGTTATATGAAGGTCCTGACACCTTGCTTTTATATGTGGGTCCCTGACACATTGCTGTTATATGGAGGGTCCTTTACACATTGCTGTTATATGGGGGTACTTGACACATTGCTGTTATATAGAGGTCCCTGGCACCTTGCTGTTACATGGAGGTCCCTGACACCTGCTGTTATTTGGAGTCCCTGAACTCCTTGCTGTTATATGGAGGTCCCTGACACACCTTGCTGTTATATGAGGTACCGTACACCTTGCTGTTATGGAGATGCATGACACATTGCGGTTATATGAAGGTCCCTGACACCTGCTGTAATAAGTAGGGTCCCTGACTCCAAGCTGTTATATAGGTCTCTCACCTTGGTGTTATATGGAGATCCCTGACACTTGCTGTTATATGGAGGTCCCTGACACCTTGCTGTTATATGGGGTTTCCTGACACCTTGCTGTTTTATATGAGGTACCTGACACCTTGCTGCTGTTTTATGGAGGTCCCTGACACCTTGCTGTATAATGAAGGTCTTTGACACCTTGCTTTATATAGGGTTCCCTGACACTTTGCTCTTATGGGGTTCCTGACACCCTTGCTGTTTATGAGGGTCCCTGACACCTTGGTGTTATATGGAGGTCCTCCTGACACCTTGCGGTTTAATGGAGATCCCATTACACCTTGCTTTTTTAGGGAGGTCCCTGACACCTTCCTGTTATATGGGGTCCCTGACTGCTAGCTGTTATATAAGGTCCCTGAACACATTGCTATTATATCGAGGTCCCTGGCACCTTGCTCTTACATGGATGCCCTGACACTTGCTGTTATATAAGGTCCCTGACAACCTTGCTTTTATATGTGGGTCCCTGACACCTTGCTGTTATATGGAGGTTTCCGACCCTTGCTGTTAATGGGGTTCCTGACACCTTGCTGTATATTAGGGGTCCTGACACCTTGCTGTTATATGGAGATCCCTTTACACCTTGCTGTTATATGGAGTCCCATTACACCTTGCTTTTTTAGGGAGGTCCCTGACACCTTGCTGTTATATTGGGGTCCTTGACAGCTGTTAGGGACCTCCATGTAACAGCAAGGTGCCAGGGACCTCTATATAACAGCTAGTCAAGGACCCCAATATAACAGCAAGGTGTCAGGGACCTCCCTAAAAAAGCAAGGTGTAATGGGACCTCCATATAACAGCAAGGTGTAAGGGATCTCCATATAACAGCAAGGTGTCAGGAACCCTATATAACAGC